>CM046835.1:41361672-41474172 GCA_025618425.1 Heliocidaris tuberculata | reverse complement strand
TTCTTGCACCTGGAAGGCTTTACAAAGAATTTGATTTTAATAAAAAATAAATTTAACACAGTTTTAACAGTTTTCCCTTCAAAATAAATGTCCTTTTGAATCTCTGAAATGTCAGCCAATGAATATATTCAATTTTTTTCTATGTTCTATGTTGGTAATTGTAATGGAGACATTAGTTGCACAAAACAGATTTATATAGGTTAGATAAACTATTAATGAATTAGCTATTCCCTGTGCGGGATTGCGCTCCCGTCTTGTTCATTCTTGCGTAACCAGGTAGTAGCGTTGTAACACAACTAGTTTTCAACCGCATGGTTTTTGTTTTTGTTTTTGTTTTTGTTTTTTTGTTTTATTTTTAACCACATGTCCCAATTCGGTGTTTTGTAGGATCCTCAATTACTCACTTGAGCTTACCGATGAAATCATTTTGTGAGTTGTAAAAAAATATATATAATTTTTTAGAAATAATACTGAAATACTAAAAACCCACTTACAAAAACAAAGGGAAAAGGAAGAATAATTCCCATTCGTTACATTAATCATGTAAATCCATGAATTTATTTGTTACAACTTGCCATCACCCCCTACAGGCGATTTTTGCGCAATTCAAGGAAGCTGAAAAATAAATTACCATTTTATACCTTTACTACTCATGCAAATTTTGCCACGAGGCCGATCACCTTTTGAATAATGTATTTGTATGATTAAGCTGTGATCAAAATCAGTTTTCAACAATGCCATTTTTGAGGGCACGATTGATCATATTTTTATTATTTCCCATTGTCCAAAAAGGGGAAGAGAGAGAGAGAGAGAGAGAGAGAGAGAGAGAGAGAGAGAGAGCGCGCAAGGGGAGAAGGACTAAATTATGGAAAACAACCAATCAATGCCATGTAAATCACCACTTTGATAGATGCTTGTCATAATATGAAAAGCTTTATTATTTAGTTCTGGTTATGAATTATGAAATTGTTTCCAGACAAAAATTGTCTACATTATTAGAATTATTGTAAATATATATTTTGGTATTGTTGAAACCGATGAAATGTGAATAAAAATTGTATAAACTTCCTGATAACCGCACCCTGAAATGCACAAGCTCAGATCTTGCACATATGGGACAGGGAATTTTATCAGTCCTCGGATCATCAAATTCTTTTTTTTTTTCTGCCATGTTAGATTTTCTATCATTTTCGTTTGGCAGACCATATAGTCAAAATGTATTTTAATACCGAGTTTAAATTTTCTTAAACTTGATACAGGAACGGGGGATGTATTATGTTTTAGAACTGTGTATTTTTTCTTTATTCGTTCATTTGAAAATTTGAAAAAATGTGAGTTCGCTATAAACGAAAAAATGTACGTAGGGGACGGGCAAATCGTCGTCGGCTGATGATATACTAGAAGTATAATGTCGAAAGTAAATACAAGATCAGCTGTGGGCCTGTACATGTATATATATATATGAAAGTCACGTAAAGAAATAAATGTTATTTAATACACCATGTACACGTTATGAAAAGATCTAATAAATTATCAAATATTTTCATCCGGTTTGGATCAATCTATATTCGGCTCACAAAAAGTCACTGTAGACGTATCAATGGAAGGACACATATTTTAAATACTGAAAACACCTGAAACAAAAGAAAATAAAAAATCTGTACGTAAGACTAAGACACAATTCCCCATTCTTTCCTCCACAGCCCCCTTTTCCCGTTGTTATCCCTATGATATTTAATCTCATTTCATTTCATAGACAAAATCTGTCAAAAGTTTTGACTCTCCCGGGCTCTATTAGATGATAACCCTCAAAAAATGCAATCTCCTCGAATGTTTGATATTCATTTTCAAAGTCTGTCAAAAGTTAGACTCTCCCGGGCCCTAATAGACGATTAACCTCAAATAATTCAATCTCCTCGAATGTTTGATATTCATTTTCCAATTTGAAATACGACGAAGACGGATAGCATTATACCAAGGGGAATTTAGAATCTTTCTGCTGATTATTTCCTCTTTTTTTTTTTCGTAACAAAGGTCACGACTGAATTCTTCGTCACACACTTCTGTGATTATTGAAAGCCTCGACCCCCCTCCCCAGCTGTGCCCTTCACCCAAACGAATGGCACTTTCAAGTATCGCTTTTAAACTGAAGTGCGCCATAAGAGGGATGCAAAAAAAAAAGGGGGGGGGGGGGACATAGGTATTTCTTATGTCACAACGTGCAATTTGCACACAACGTTAAAACAAGTGGCGCAGCCAAGAAAACTTACCGAACCCTTCCATGGGGATGTTGTGTATCTTCGAAGCCCAACGTGACGTAGACCAATTGCCTTTTCTCGCCCTTCAAACGGGGGGGGGGGGGGGGGGGAGGGGGGAGGGGAGAGTACGCCGACTAGCAATATGTCAACATTTTTTTCCTCAGGTAGTGAAAAGGAAAGTGAACTGAAAATTTCAAGAACACCTTCATATGTTGAATGTGCATTCGCCCTTTGGGTAGGCAAATCTCTTCCTTCTTCGTTTTGTTTTCTCACTAATCATTTTCGATAATCTTCTGATCTTCTGCGCATTTATCTTGCGCAATTCTCTTGTGAAACGATGACATCCTTCTCCCGACGCGGATGATTTATTTCCTAGTTCGGCGTCTTCAACTATACATAAGATCCTCTAGAGGGCCATACATTAACACCCTTCTATAAACATTATTAAACAAGAGTTGAAGGAGAAAACAAAGTTTGATATTTCTTACTCCAAATAGTAAGATCAGACCATGACAAAAAAAAAAAAAAATCTCCATCACACGTATGTAGATGCATTCTGAACTGAACACGTGATTTGAATTTTAAATAGAGCGGTTAGAGTAAGACAGTGATCAATCGGTTGTTGTTTTAGGGTTGCTGCTATTGAAGCAGAGTTGCGACAGTATGAAAGCTTTACGTACATGTAAATACTCGATTAATTATGACGTAGTGCATTTCAATTTTCTCTGTTTCTTTATGAAGCGATAAACTTCTTTACACTGGACATATTTTGCTATGATAACCGACAGTAGGTTCGAATCAAGCAAAATATAAACCGCTAAAACATAAACTATTGAAATTTGAATATTTTAATGATGATGCAAGACAAGCCCGGTGTTATTATTATTTTGAATAACTTATTTGCCTTTAAATTACTCAGGAGAGAGAAAAAAAGTCACTCAATACTTGCTTACAAACAAAATATGTCATTCTTTAAAAGGAAGATGCAATGAGTCAATGTTTTTACCTCAAACGTTTAGGTGAGGTTGATCCTATTCACTTTTTAACTTTTGCATCTTTTAAACTAATTCATCGTTATCATTACCCGATTACAAATTAATGTTACTCTATTATTGTTCCTTTACATTTCAAATCATGGATTTATATCTTTCATTCAAAGGTAAAAGCTACACAATCCAAATTCGCAATATATTTTATCTCTTTTGAAGTAGTTCGCTAAACAGGAACCAAACTCTAAATGGCGTATGCATTTGATTTACAGCTATATTGGCGACCCGGAAATCAAAATGATTTAGTTCTGATGTACAGAACTTAACTTCAACAACCCAAAATTAAAATTATCTTGCACTTTGATTCACAGGTTAAACCTACACAACCCAAATCACAATAATTTTTTTTTTATCTTACAAGTGTATTAAAGCTACTCAACCCAATTCACGATGGGTGTTTTTTCTTTGTTGTTTTGGACAGTTTTCTTTCTACTTTGTCTTTGCAAGTAATACCACTTAAAATTACAAGTGTGTATGTGTTTTTTAAAAATATATTTCCAGGCGTAGGCTTCACAAACCAAACACACAATGGTGACTGACACAACAAGACTCTTGCTACTGGCAGCCATCTTCTCCGTTTTGCTCGCGTGCCTTCCATCGCTCGGTCAGTGCTTCATGATCTACGAAGAGGACGTCGAAGACGAGAACGACAACGACGGCGAATGGAAAAGAGGGTATCCACGTAACAGTGTGGTCGCTGATCCCGTGCTGAGGTCACCTGTGACGTACAAATCGATGAGCAAATATTTACAGGGACTCGCATCCAGACGGCTTGTAAATGACCCACGTAAGTAAAACTGTTTCTTACATCATTATGTAAAACGGGGGGGGGGGGGGCACTCATGTTTCCGAAGGGCCATAATTCCGAAACACAAATTTCCTATACCAGATGGTTCATTATTTCGATACTTTGTTGCATAACACCGAAGATTCATTTTTCCGAAAATGAAATACCGTTCATTATTCCGAAGGTTCTTCATTCCGAAAATTAAATAGGATATACTATTTCATTGTCATTGGGTAATTCGGAACTTTCGAAATTATGCATCCTATTTCATTTTTTTTGAATTACAATCCCCATTTCATTTTCGGAATTATGAACCCCACTTCGTTTCCGGAATTACGAACATTCGGAAAAGGGACATGTTACCGTAAAAACAACGTCGTTCGTTTTACACCACATCGGTATGACGTCATCACAAAATTATTAGAACAATATTTTTTTTTGCATCCATAAATGTTATATTCCCCTTTTAACGTAAACGCACTACGTAAACTGCTTATTAACACCACCTCCTAATCCATTCAGGACCACACTAGACAGGTGTTACCATGCAGCAGCGAATTAAACTGATTTAATTCCATCGTTAAAACTCCAAAATAGTGTTAAAACAACACCAAAATGCATTGGAAACTAAAACGATGTAATTAAGTAAGGTTAATTCAATGCTGGTAACACCTATCTGGCGTGGTCATGACTGGATTAGGAGGTGGTGTAATAATAAACACTCAGGCTTTTCCAGTTTACGTAGTACGTTTAGGTTAAAAGGGAAACATAACACTAATGCATGCAGGAAAAATAGAGAAAGGGATTAGACCCAATGGCAGATTAATTTAATTGCTAGGATTGGCATTCAACTATGATATCATATAGGCCTATACAGTTATAGGTCCTATTTCCCAAAATATTACCCTGTAGAGCTGTAGAAGGTATGACTGTATGTGAAGATGTTAAAATGACAGTAACTGATTGTAGTCATATTGATAGAAAGGAAAATCCAGATCCCGGGAGGTTACGGACATGTTGAGAACATGTCAAGTATAACAACGGAACGCTGTATAACACAGAGGAAACTCTGCCCATAATCATGCGTGGATAATTCAAATCTTTATTTACCACGAAATTATGACAAGAACAATGGACGAATAAAGGATAGGTATAGCTAAAGAAGGAAGTGTTTGCAATTGGAATAGTTTTGGCATACTTTTTTTTGTTGGGGGGGGGGGACTTGCCGTTTTCTGGAATGTATTCGTTTTTACCTGGGAAGTACCTCAAAATGGTGAAATTTCTCGAGAAGTGCATCATTTGAACTCGCCACCACTCCCCTGCCCTCGAGTCAAAATACGATTTCTAACACGTCACTCTGTCGATGTCGCCATACCCCTGCTCAGCCAATGTCAATATTATTACATGTGATCGGTAATGTCAGTCTGATGTGAATAATAATGTGGTGCTGCCTTCCTTTTATTCTGAAATTCAGACAGCTGCGGAATATAAGAGCACAATAATAATGCCGAGGCATGCCTACAATCCTTTAAAAAGCTGACTAGAATTAAGGTCCATTAGTTTTATATAGGCTTCTAAATTTGTATTCATGCGTCTTTCTTTACAGACAGGAATGTATATAGCCATGCATACAGCAGGTCATTTTCTCTACTCTAGTTTAGATTAGGGGCATAGCTAAGGACCCCTTGCCCCATCGAATGGCGAAAAAGGGAAAAAGATGGAAAGAGAGAAAGAGAAAGAAAACAAGTACCAAACGGTACAGAACACGGCGTGAGAGCAAAAAGTAAAATAAAGCTTTAAGGTGTGAGGAATAAGATTAAAGACTACACTATCCATTCTATATGTTAAAAAGCACGTCGCATGCTAGTCTGGATGAAGCCCCTTAAACTTATTTAGAATCAGATGTAATGAGTTTTCAAGAACTTGTAGACCTACTGAGGGAGACGAAGAAGATGGAACAGACAGGGCAATAAATTAGTAGAACATAATAATGAATGGACATGATAAATGGTGTAGAAGCAGACATGTGGACAGCAAAGAACATCCCACCCCTCCCCTGTCACAAAAAAAAGAAGGGAAAGAAAGATAATTAGTTTGCATGCTCCCGCGACAACTGTTCCGCAGCCGACATCCTTCACTAAGCGAATTTTTGAACTTCAACCCTAACCCTAAACCTAACCTAAAATCCTATTGCAACCCTTGCCTTTACCCTAATTCTTTGACAAAATGAAGCCTGGAGCAATTATCACAGTAGCATTTGTCGGAGTCTTAAATGGGGAGGGGGGGGGGGGGGAGGGGGGGGGGTTAGAGAGAGGGAAGGTAAAACATGAATGGTTAAGAGAGAGAGAGAAAGAGAGAAATTCGCGGAGAGGGAGGAGGAAGAGAGAGGGAAATAGGGTAGAGCGTCTTTTGACCTTAGACATAAGATACTTCAGATTTCAATATCCGGGGTGGTTGAAGTGGGCGACAAACATTTTGTCATGTTATTACTCTCGAATAACGTGACAAGACGTCGTCTTAATAGGTCTCTAGCTTCAGTTTCCGTTCTCTCGGCACCGAGCCCCACAAACATTATTACAAAATGGGGGTCTTTTATGATATGCATCTTGTCAAATGAAAATATACTTAAAAGGAACGCCTCGCAAAAATAAAATGATCATTTTAAGTATGCTATCGTTGCAAGAAATGTCGTTTGGCGTATTGTTACCAAGATTCAGTGTTGATCAAAAATCAAATTTGTTGGCTTAATCATCACAGGCTGTCATAAAGTATGTCGTGTGAGTAAGCGTGTTATGAGGCATGAACTCGAAATCAAATATCCATTAATGTTGCCGTCATGGGTACATAAACGTTTTGCTTCAACGCGCTTTTCAGATCCTGCGAACTTACATCTTTGCCATCCAGTATTTACTGGCGGCTCCCGGGGGGGGGGGCACGTCAGGGGGAAGCACATGGGGCATAAGGTTACGTAAGTATTTATGTACTATTGTGTGTGTTCATGTTCCCCCCCCCCCTCTCCCGGCAGGAATTTTGGACGAGAAACGCACCTTATGTGCCTCACTCAAGAGAATGAAGGATCTGCCACTGGTTATAACATAAAACAATTGTCATGATGGTCACGCAAAACAAACAGTCAACAAGTTTATTAAGAGAGAAAAGTACTAGGTAATTATATAACTTAAGTGCCATTCAGTTTTATCGCCAATTCTAAAATTTTCCTTAGATAAAAAAGAAAAAGAAAAACAAAGACAAAAAATACAATGTTGGATGACTAACGGTTTATTACAATCTATAAAACTTATAACAAGCAAAGGTACTTTAAAAAAATCAGACTCATCAAAACGAGTTGTAATTTAAACAGTATCGAAATAAACTTACGACACTCCTCATGGGAGACAAATTCATGCGTAATATATCAAATATCAAACGTACATAGGATACCAGAAACAGCCTTATAAAAATGAAAGTTCATGGGTGCTCAGATTCTGCCTTCAGTATTGATGATAAAATTGTGAGTGATCCTTTATCAATAAGTAATTCATTTAATAATTTCTTCACAAACATTGGTCCAACATGAACACCCCTCCTAATGATTCTCTATTTTTATACCATACAGATGAAAATGATATATGTAGCATTGTCAACTCGTTTCAAAATAATGAATATGCACGTGTAAATGAATTCAGTCCTAGGGTAATGAAAAGTGTGATTCGTTATATATATATATATATATATTGATATATATATATATTGATATATATATATATATATATATATATATATATATATATATATATATTGATATATATTGATATATATATATATATATATATATATATATATATATATATATATATATATATATATATATATATATTGATATAAGCAATCGTAAGGAACTAACATATACAAAACAGCTTTGACAACTCTCGTGAAAATAAGTATAATTGTGAGAAATTAAAATGAGAGAATAATGGTTGCGTAGCTTAAATCAAAGTTCCCCAGAGCTGTCCTCCCTTTTTGAAATTTTTGCAAGGTTGAAAAAATGTCTCCGCCGGGAATCGAACCCGGATCGAACCCGGTTCATTTCTCACAATTATATATATATATATATATATAATCGCTATGTCATAATTTTCAAGACCAACTGAAAATCGTTAGAGTCACACCTGTATTTAAGACTGGGGAAAAAAGACAGCTTTATACCAACTATAGACCAATATCTGTTCTATCGGTTTTTTTCTAAAATCCGCAAACGCGTTGTATACCTGGGCCCTGTCTTATAAAGAGTCACGATTGATTGCAAATAACTTCTCCCGTGGTTGTGCACATCCTGTAAGACTTGGCAGCCTCATGGTCCTGTAGGGAATCATCTCCTTCTGCCCTTTGGGGTAACCTTTGTCTTTGGTGTCCCATACAAAGTCACATAGAGACTTGTTGCTGTCAGGACTCACTCCTAACCCGAGTGTGATGGAACTTCCTAAGCGAAGATGGGGATACTTGAGCGCTGGCTTAATTAAAGTTTTAGAAATTTTGTGACCTGTGTCTCGGCCTGGCGAGCTGTCGTGAGAGACATGAATATTGAATGGCGCTGTCCCTTTGGTTTTGTCTCACTGCGTCACCTCAAAACATTTTCAAACTCAGCGCCTGTCGGTGACAAGTAGAACAGGGAATTCCCTTGAGCTAAGGTCGTAGATTTATTGTGAAGAGGAGGTGGGGGGGGGGGGTAGTGACAGCTCATTCATAACAATGGACGATGTTGGTCACAGGATGTCAATAATTTTTTTTATGATATTGTCAAGATGATCCAGAATATACTAGACTTGATGACAGTTACAATGTCCACAAAAAAGCGAAGCAATCGAAAGTTTATTATAATGAAGAGAGAAACAGACAATTTTTATGGAATTATGCATCGTCGAATATGATGTTATGTTTATAATCATTATCATCTTTCCATAATGTATTTAGAACAAGATACTAGGAACTATTCATTCTGTTTAAAATATAGCTCTCGTTTTTACTCAATCACCTATTCTCCTTGCCTGCGGTTACTTTTTCTCGCCAAATAACAGTTTCTGTCATTGCTGAATCCTTCTTTCTTTCGGACCCCTTAACTTTTAATGAACAAACAGGCCAACCCACCATCACTAATTCACTTTCACCTCTTCATCCTCACTTTATCAGATACCAAAGGAACACAGGAACACCCCTCACACATACTCTCCTAAACTTGTACATGCAGTGACCCACGTCATGAATGTCATTCGGGCCCTATCTCTCCGCTGTCTGTCAACCCAACGTAACAGGGTCGATCGCCATGACAGTCATGATGAATGGTTCACGAAGACGAATTCCCGCTAGATCATGTCCCATTCCTCGGTCAGTCTTCCAGACATGATTACTCGTTGTGGTATCATCCTCAAATGTCATGATAAGTTCTGCTAACCCACCCTTATCTCAGAGTCAAGAATCGACATTGGATCGAGGAAGGAAGTCAATATAGCTTTATTTCTCTTGGGCCACCTTCATCTTCACTGAGTATTTTTATCATACTCATTTTACTCAGCGCGTTTTGCTATCTTAGTTAATTCCAGTCTTCCCTGAATACGTAACTTATCATATTTTAAAAAAATCTCTCTTTCTCTGTTCTCTGTTCTGTCTTTCTCTCACTCTTCCTTTCTCTCTCTCTCTCTGTTCTCTGTTCTGTCTTTCTCTCACTCTTCCTTTCTCTCTCTCTCTCTCTTCTCTCTTCTCTCTCTCCCTCTTCTCTCCTTTCCCCCTCTCTCTCTGCTACTTTTTTTCAGTGTGGCAGAGTTATTAACAAATGATTTGGAGATAATATTCTTATTATGTCAGGATAAACATGCAATCTATAGTTGCTATGCTAGAAGATTGGTAAATAACCTGGCTCTCATTTACTATTTGATTTAAAAAACACACAAAAAAAATCATATTTAATACCTTCCGGTGATGTAAGACTAGGTTACACAAATTTGAAATTCAAATCCAATCTTTTACATCAAGATGTAGGCAAACGCGCCTGCACTCGTTAGAGAATACAATATGCATGGGTGTCCAGGTGATGCTGTAATTATCAAGAGTTGAAAAAATTTGTCGCTTTGTCGCGGCTAAAAGAAATGAAGGTTTTCCAAAGTTCCAATTCATTTGAATTTAGATCTCTTAGCAGCATTTATATTCCAATATAATGGTGAAGCAGAAAGAAGGGAGAACTGCATGGTGTTACCTTGCTTAAGCATCTCCTGTCGCTAGAGGGTTCCTAGTTGCTCCTTGCGTTTCATCCAACATCCGCTAACCTATTTTAAATGAACTATAGCAATGCTTCCGCTCAAGAACGCAATGGCAATAGAAAAAAAAAATAATGGTTTCATATCTTTAGTAGATATCTCCTTATAGTTAAGGTAAGAATATGCATAAAATTGCAGAATCATAACATAATTCTAAACGCTGCATGGAGCTTTTTTTCTTCTTTTTCTGCCTTTACCATGGAAAACCCCTTTCAATTGTTTTTTTGTACGCAAGAATATCTGCTTCACCTTATGATGATTTCATGTGCTGCCCGAGTTAGACATGCTGATGTTAGATACCTTATGATAGTAAAAAAAAAAAAAAAAGTGCAAAATACAGCACGTACAGAGAGCATTGAGAGCATTTGCGGTAAGACAATGTCATAAAGGCAATAAGTTTGCAGGCATTTCAAAATATGTTGAGGGTACGATTCCTTGAATGTGAACCCCCTGCTATGATATCGATTAACCTCCTACATGGAGATCGATCAGTCAGTGATATCCGAAACTAGTCATTCCGGACATGTACGCCCTCGCTGTGAAGTAGTACTTTGTTAAAAGGGAATTAAGGGGGTACGATGAAACGTGGAAAGGGAGCTGGGCATGGGAATCATGGGCCGCGGAACCGTGTGGGGGGGGGGGGCGGCTGGGGGGCTGCAGCCCCCCCACTTTTTTTAGTAGACACGTTAAAAAAATATCGGAAAAAAGGCTCGAAAACTGTCATTAATGAGTGAATTCAGATCAGCGCCCCCCCCCCCCCACTTTCAAAAACGCTCCGCGGCCCCTGGGAATCATGTATCTCCAAATGAATAGAGCTCTCCAGTGACTTCATAAAACATTATCATATCATTGATTTGTAGCTGATTTCTGTAGATAGGCCTACTGAATACTGTCAATTACAATGGAATGTCTCTTGTTTCTTTCTTCTTCTTCTTCTTAGGTTTATTTTATTTTTTTTTTTGGGGGGGGGAGGGTTGCCCGTTTACCGCGCTCGCTCGCAGATGCCATTAAAATATTGTTCGTGCTGGTATTCCCTATTTTGTTTCAAACTGTCCAGCTAGCTTTCAATTATTGTCTTCACTAAATGACCCTTATTTTCCTCCGCAAACCAGGGGCGGATCATGGATTCTGTTAAGGTGGGGTGCGCACAATTGAAACAATTCTGACAAGATAAAACAGTTTATCATATTGATATGTGCTAATTTACTATTTTCCAAAAATCGGACACGCAAGCAAACAATATATATATATATATATATATATATATATATATATATATATATATATATATATATATATATATTTTTTTTTTTTTTTTTTTTTCCAGGTGCCATTTGGGCCAAAACTTTGACCAATAAAATGTGATTATTAGCTGGATTGTATGGGTCGCTGTAAGCTCAAATGTTTTGCTCCTCCTGTGGCTGAGTTCTAGATACGCCACTTGCTTGTAAGGCCTGTTGAAGAGGCATTCTCGACTAAAGCCACTTGCTTTTAAGGAGATACGCCTCGGAAAGAAGTTATTCGTGATTATCACTTCCTCAAAAACAGGAAATGAATAGATATAATGACATGAAAATTGCGTGCGACTATTGATGGAGTGTTGACGTTAATGAGGAAAACATATCAAATGAGGAATTTAAATTAGATAAAGACAGGGCAGAAAGCAACAATATCGTTTATGCACACGTGAGTGTGTCTTTTATAGGTCATGAAAGGTTGAAGGCCTATTTTTTAATGAAACATCAAGCATCAAAAGATACGTCATAATATTACATTCAAATCCAACCACTGAAAAGGAAAAAAATTTGACACTTGTTTCCCTTACCAAATTCCTTCTCAGCATAAGATATAAATCCGTATTAGTCCGACTATACCCCCGGACAATTACAACCAAGAAAAATCATCCCCAAACAATTACCCCCAAACAACTACTCCTATAGGAAAACAATCCCTTGGGACAGTTACGTCCGGACGCATGCTGTCTCGACCTCCGCACAACAACCAATAGGACAACTACCCACTGGGATAATTTCCCTCGGACAACTTCCCCTTTAAAAACATTTCCATTGCCCCAGACAACTACATAGGGGGTAATTAAATCAGGGAGGGCATGGAGGGGGGGGGGGGGAGGGAGGAGAGTTGTCTGGGGTTATTGTCATAGGAAGTAGCGGGTCCGCTCGCTATTCATAAGAACCGCTATTCATAGAAAACCGCTATTCATTTAACACGCGCTATGAATAGCGGTCCTTATGAGTGGTTTTGAATAGTGGTCCTTATGAATGGATGTCCTTATGAATAGCGAGGAAATTTGTCTATGGTTTTGCTTGCTATTCAGAAGGACCGCTATTCGTACCAAACCGCTATTCATTTAGTCACGCGTTATGGATAGCGGTCTTTATGAATAAGTGGTCCTTATGAATAGCGAGGTTTATCCCGAATTATCCTGCTACAGCCAACGAGACCAAAGTCGGTCTAGTAAACACTCGGGGAAAAATGACAGAAGGCCAGCGAGACCGACGACCTACGGGACTGATGAATTCTAATAACTTTTCTGGATCGACGTGGATCTAATGGCCTGTCGATCTTGTGGGCTGTCGGTCTACTGGGCTGTCGGTCTACTGGGTTGTCGGTCTTGTGGGCTGTCGGTCTACTGCGCTGTCGGTCTCGTGGGCTGTCTGTCTATACTGGGCTGTCGGTCTTGTGGGCTGTCTGTCTACTTGGCTGTCGGTCTTGTGGGCTGTCGGTCTACTGGGCTGTCGGTCTTGTGGTCTGTCGGTCTACTGGGATCTCCCGGGATTGTCCACCCAGGCCAGCGGTGAAATGGGTACCTGGCAGGAAGGAATCCCTTGAATGCCTGCGAGCACCGAAATCGATAGCCTCACCAGAGCCGAGGTAATATTGGAGCACCTTGAGCGGTGGATATGAGCGCGATAAGATATCTTAAAATATTACCTTGAAGTTATTAACTGAAGTTATTAACTTCAACACATGCTGTTCTTTTCTATTGACCACGTTTGATCAAAAAGAATATTTTCCCCCTTTAATCGGACCGAGGGTTTAGATGAAGAGGATAATGGAAGCGTAACAGCTAGGGGACAAACAGATGATAATCATTATGCATGCACGATTACTTAACGTCCTCATGGAAACGCATTTTCTGGACAATTTAAGGTTCTAATTATCACCGTCATGTATCATTAGGTACATGTAGTAGACATTTCAATACGGGTAAATGATGTGCTTTCTTTGTGCAAGATCTTTTCTCATTTAAACGTTAATAATGGCTAATTTTGAGAAGGTGAGTCTAGTTTGATTATTCCATAGCAAATTTAAAAGATTTTTCTTTCTCTCTCTCTTTATCTGTCTGTCTATTCCCCCCCCCCCTCTCTCTCTCTCTCTCACCTTTCTTTGTCCCCTCCCTCTCCCGTTTCTTCTTCTTTATCTACCTCTCTCTTTCCCTCTCTTTGTCTCTCTTATTCCGTATTCATTCTTTCCATCTTTTCTCTCGTATACCTGTTTACTGTCTTCTCCCCCCCCCCCCCTGCAGAAATGGACAAAAGGCAAGTAAACGTTGGTCTTCGTCTCATCTCTTTGGACGCGTTACGTAATCACCTCAACACCGTAGCAGACTCAAGAAGCCGACAGAGAGTGCGGCATAACCAGGTCCTTATGGACCGTGTCGGGAGGAGGAGATAATGTTTTAAAGCAACAAATATAAACAGGTAAGTGGAAGAAGAAGAGTAGAGTAGGAAGAAGATGGTATAAGAGAAGCAGAAGAAGAAGAAGAAGAAGAAGAAGAAGAAGAAGAAGAAGAAGAAGAAGAAGAAGAAGAAGAAGAAGAAGAAGAAGAAGAAGAGGAAGAAGAGGAAGAAGAAGAAGAAGAAGAAGAAGAAGAAGAAGAAGATGAAGAAGAACAAGAAGTGGAAGAAGAAGAAGAAGTGGAGGAGGAGAAGAAGTAGAAAAAGAAGAAGGGGAGGAGGAGAAGGAGTAGAAAAAGAAGAGGAGGAGAAGAAGAAGAAGAATATGAAAATGAGAAGAAGAAAAAGAAGAAAAAGAAGAAGAAAAAGGGAAGGAGGAGAAGAAGTAGAAAAAGAAGAGGAGGAGGAGAAAAAGAAGACGAAAATGGGAAGAAGAAAAAGAAAATTAAGAAATTAGAGGAATAGGTAAAGGAGGAAATAAAGTGGAGAAAGAGAACGAGAAAAAGTAGAATGACAAAAAAAGAAGAATAAAAGTGAAATCATAAGCCTAGATAAATAACACAAAATAAGGGCTAAATATTTTTCTTTTTCGGTTATCATGGTTATAGCTACCTCAACTTATATTACTGGATTATTGATTATCCAAATAATGAGGAGAAATTCAAGTAACTGATTTGAATATAAGTTCTCATTGAATGCCCTCTCTCATCCTGAAATGGGGGGGGGGGGGGGGGGGGGCTGGTAACAGGGAGTTTTAGAGGTTCCGTCGGGTATTTGCCATGGTGGCCGGTTGGTCAAATGAAGTGGCCAACCGGACGCATCGCAGTACATATGTACCAAATTTAAATAACAGTCCGCCCCTGTCCTGTAAATTACTAATTATTTTAACATGCTGTATATGGTGTTGATTAATAAAATGATTGTTATTCAAGAGGTGAATATACATGGTTTACTATTTTTCATTTAAAGTTAAATCAATTATTACAGTATATTAAAAAAAAACTTGTGGCTCTATCCCCTTTTTTCAAAAGTGACAAGTGGCGACATTTACATTAGAACAATAATGCAATTTTGGATACTATGGAAAATATTCTCTTTTTGATCATCAGTCTGTGCTTTTTGTTATTGATAATAATATGTTTTTTTATAATATACTTTCACGTTAACCCTTTCAGGACAGGAATTATTTAAAGGCTACATTGATCACATTTCGTTCTTCAAATTGGCAACAATAATATTTTTCTTTTAGTGCTACATGGTTCTAACAAAATGCAATGTCTTTGAAAACAATATACATCATTAGAAACTTAGTCGAAAAGTTGAAAAAATTGCCAATTTTGATAAAAAATAGTGATTCTGAACCTCTCAATGTGTTGCCAATTTAAGGATTATGAAGCTTATTCTCCTTTTTGAAATTCCTGGCATCAAACGCAATATGGTCATGCAACAAAAATGGACATAGTGTGTGCAGAAATTTTTGCTCTTTCTACTCATGCGTCAGGTATATTTTTTAGAGCTCTGAATCAAAAGTTACTGAGCCAAACCACAAAATGTGGTCAATTGTCTTGAAAGGGTTAAAGTGCTAGTGTGATGCAGCTCTCGGGCTGCGAATGTTAATTTTAGTGCGATTAATACAATTTCAATTCAAGTCTTGTCTTTATATATTTTCTCCCCCATTTCCTTATCACAGACAACATTACAAATTGGGTGCTTGGCAACAGCAGTGTGCAGAATAGCATCTTAGCTCAGCATCAGACGGGATAAGCTTTTTTGAGTTTAGACTAGACTAGAATCCAAATCAAGAACAAATCCTTCATCTTCCTTTACTCCGTGTGACAACGGCTACATTTACACTAATTGTAGGTTATCTATGTTTCGTAATGACGTAGGTTCATAGTGCGCAAAATTTTACTTTTTTCGGAGGAAATACATTATAGAGTTAGAAAGCGAATACTGCTTAGGAGCTTCTTTCTTTGTAGTTATACATTCTTATGCAGTACATATATATAATCCATTCACCAGTGATAGAGAGTGAAGAGGTTAAATGGTCATGATAGTCTGCATTACTGCTATTCTTGTACGATACGAATGTAGGCAGGATCGTCGCTAGAGGGGGTGTAACAGCTCAACCTCCATTCAAAATTTTCTGTCGGCAAATTTGTAGAGCCTTGTCGGCAAATCGCAAATATAGCTAACTCTTTTATTTATGCATTTATTCTATACTGTACGCTCGATTGTTGAAAAAAAAATGTTGTCGGCAAATTTTATGCCCCCCCCCTTTAAAATGGTCATAGCGACGCCCCAGAATTTAGGCCTTGGAAAACTTCCTGAGATGGATTTCTAAAAAGATCTACTGAAGATGACAGATGCAAACACTTCCTCGTGCAAGGATCTTTTATGACCTGTTGTTCATTCTTATGCAGATCATGTAGACAGTCCTAAGAGTATGGCAAAATTTCTTCTTGATTCTTGTAAATTTCTGATTTTCCATATATTTTACTGCTAGCTACGTATTGAAACAATTGTTTTCGTGCAAATGTATCAATTGGATTAAATCAGTGCTGTTGTGTTAAATATCAAAGCATGTCTTGTTAATGACATTGAATGAGCACTACTACATTTATGTTTTTAGCTTAGCACATAGGTGGTGTTTGTGTATATTTTAGTCATTCTTCTTTGTAAAAACACTTTCTTTTAGATCAGCTTGTCCCCTGAAATTGGGACAATATACCCTACATCAGTTTTAGCAAGGAGTAGATTTCACATCAAATGCAGAGCTTATATAAAGAGATTAGAATGCCCAGAACAAATTGATATAAAGTAGTTATTTTTTCTGAACTACTGACGTTGAACTTTATAGCTTAAAAGGCAATTTTGTTGGTGTTTTTAGTAGTATTTCCATGTATAGTTTTCAATAGCAAGCTTGCCAATCAGTGCCATGAAATGCTATCAAATGTAGTGGGATGCTTGCAAAACCACCAATCATTCGCAGCAGGTTTAAAAGGGCGTGTGTCATGTTTGTACATAACATAGAGAAAGAGATAAACCTACAACTTGCACAGAGCTATTTCAAACTTTATGCTTGGTCGGTGCAAAAATAATAGGTGCCTATGGATAATGACATATTGTATAAATCAAGAGTTTCTCTTTTTATCCATTAAACCTACAATATAGGAATTTGTAACTTGAATCTCTCTTTGAATTAGAAAAGTACAGAAACATAAATAAATAACTGTGCCAATGCAATGAATATGAATTAGACAAATCTGCAGTGTATAATCAGAACAAGAATTTGCAGATAACTCATTTACTCAGAATAGTTTTCAATGTATTATATTGCATTTTATTGATATTTGCGATGCTTTCCATTCATTTATTATTGGCATTATCATTATAAAATATAATTTCTAGACAAAGCAAGAAGCAGCAAGTAAACAAGCAATTGTATTATACGAACAAAAATGCCAACTATTTCTTTGAAGGATTAAAGTTATTTATTTTATATATGATTTCTGTCAGCTGTTGTAATATAATGAATGTGAATAAGTGATACAATAAATGATATGAAATAATGTGAAAAAAAATCTGCCTCATTATTGTATTACATTGTACTGTATTGTATTTATCTATATTATATTACCAAAATATTCAAAGTAACATATAATTATTACATGACATTGCAGTTGAGTATATACTCGGTATATATGAAGCCAGCAATAGCAAAAGCTATTCAAGGCTGACCCGTAGCCATCATAATCTCGATCAAGACGATATAAAAAAGAAATGAAAATGAGCAAGGATTATCATTGAGTCGTTTAAACCAATGTTTTCTTTTAATTATTAACATTGAACAACAGATATGAATTATGAAGAAGAATAGATGCTCCTGAAAATATGTCTAATTAAAAGAATGAAATAAAGAAAATAATTGAAATCATCACAAAAGCACCAGCAAGTCCCATTACCCCCCAAAAAGGCTTTTTCCAAGCTTTCAAATTTGCAACTAGAACAATTCTCATAAGTTCTAAATGGAGTCCATTCAAGTTACATATCATGCTCCTTCAAACAACAAAAAAATTGTTCTCTTGAAAAAATGTTAAGGTCTATCTAACACTTTCAAGTAAGCAGTTGAAATATTTAATAAAACTTTCTCATAAAACATATTTAAAAAAACAATCTCTGAAAGTCTAAGAAAGATGATTAGCGTTTAGTGTTGAAAAGGGGAAAAAAATTTCATCAAGATTTTCATCAGGTGTTCCGTGGGAATTCTGTTCGTATCGTGTTACGAATAACCTCAGAATCATGATCATAGACAGTGGCGGATTTAGGGGGCGATCCCGTGCCCCCCCCCCCCCCCCGTGCCCCCCGTGCCCCCCTTTTAAGAAAAGTATACATTGTGCCCCCTTTTTTTTTGATAGTGCCCCTTTTTAGAATTGAGAATTGAGCAGTTCCCCAAAGTTGACAGCCCTGCATTTGTATGCCCCCCTTTTACAAAATCCTGGATCCGCCCCTGATCATAGATATCATTATAATTAGAGGAGAAATTTCAAAGAAATTCCATGAGACTGTCACCATCGATCTTGCTGCCATATTCTTTTGGACTGATTTTTAAACATCCATTTCTGGACAGACCCAGGATTATTATGATTATCAAAACTATGTCAAGAAAAAGATGTTAATGAGCATAAAAGAAGGGGGTCCAATTCCCTAAAAAAATCCTACAAACAAAGAAAAAAAATTCATCAGATTCTGGGGATGTTGATTTACACAAAAATGTCTGACAAGCAACAAAAAGAAGGGGGGGGGGGGGTCCGAACCCCCGTGATCCCCCACCCCGATCAGCCTCTGAATTTCAATAATTTATATGGCATCTTTTATAAAAATCTGAGTGAAAATAATATGATGTATTTGTTTGGTAAAATAAATAAGCCACTTTCGCCTTATGACCTACCGGTATTAACTGAAAATTAAGAAGGGTCTTATAGGGTTAGATGAATAACAACTTTATCGAAAGACTTTTCGTTTGCTTGATTATATTCAGGGGCTGGGGTACACCAGAAAATATGTCATTTGTCTCAAAATACCCTATGTGCAAGTGTACGCCCGTTTCAAGATCATTCATCTTGTTTTATATTGAGATCTATAACTTTGGTAGATATAAAACTTGAAATAAATCTATATCTTTTAGTGAGTGAAAGAGCTTGGCTCAACTTCCCCAAACCCATTTTATTCAGATATGCAATTTTCATAAAGAAAGTAAGAAATGGAATCTTGTTCTCCCGTGTCACTTACCCTCATAGATCATCCAACATGGAATACACCGAAAAAAAAACAACAACAACAAAACTGTAGCTATATTCTAGATAGCCTGATTCAAAATTAGAAATGATACCCAGAATAAGTAATAAATACAAAAAACTAAAAAAGAAGAGAACTTATAAGCCCCCCCCCCCCCCACCAGTACTCTAGTGTTGAGGGGGCACTGACATTATGGGGGCCCACCGGTCTTACTAGGCAGCTAGGTGGATAAATGTGAATTAAAGGGAAATCCAACCCTAATGGTAAGCTAGGGAGTCATATTTTCTTCTTTTTTCACGATCTTTTCCCTTTCTCGATTCCGTTTCAGTTTTTTTTTTTTTTTTTTGTTGCGGGGGGGGGGGGGTTGTTTTTTACCATTGTGCACGCATCCCCCTATGTCCCCGTATCTGAGCCACTAAGAAAGAGAGGATATATTGAGAGAGAAACTGAGAAATAAGAAAGAAAGATAGAGAAAGACAGAAATGAAGAGAGAGAAAAGAAGAAAAACACAATACAGTTATATTGCTTCAAATTCCACTAGAAAAGCTAGTAGAAAAGAAATGAATACTAGTATACTGAAAGAAAAGGCGAAGAAGAGAGAAGGAAATAGCACTGGTGCCATATCTCTCTTCTCTCCTCTCTCCGTCCACCTCTCTTAATTTTTCTCTTTTTCTCTTCTTTCTCTCCCTACCCATCTATTACTTTCCTCTTCTTTCATTCCCTACCTCTCTTACTTTCTCTCTTTCTCTATTTTTTCTCCCCCCCCCCCTCTCTAAAGCCTAGGTCTTTATAGATAGCATACACAATGGAAGAAGGGGGATAGAGAGAGAGAGAGAGGGGGGGGGGTGGGGGGTTAAGGTAAGATATAAGGAAACTTGCTCCAAAGAAAGAAACAGAAAGAGAGAAATTAGGAAAGAAAGGAAGGAAAGAAAAGGGTATTAAGTCAGAGATTTGCCAATGCTGTATTGGAGGAGCTAGTAGGGGGCGCTATTTGAAAATTTTGCACAGATTCCATCGAGTTTTCAGACCTAAAAGGCTAGTTGTTTTTACATAATTTAGGTAATCATTTTAAAAAATGTCATAATTCTTATGTGCATGGGCAATGTCATGGGCGTAAATATGCAGGAAATTCTTTTCATCAGAGAGGGCGTAACAATAGGTCGTTCCCCCCCCCCCTGATGAATAGAATTGCGTAACAAATCTCAGCCGCTGCATCAGTGCATAAGATTTGTAAAGATATTACTTGAGTACATAATGGTAACATAACATGTGTATTATAAGCACTTATTGCGAAATCCAAGTATTCCGAGCTTTCATAATTATAGGCCCTTTCGCTTTACTAGTTGAAATTTCAAGGAAAGTAAATGGGTACCAATTTATTTCACATGCGTGAGAGACAGACAATGGATTAATTTTCTGAAGGACGTCAATATCGTGGGTTCATGTGCGGGTTCACAAGACCGACGTTCCATGAGACAGGCAGCCCGGGGGGGGGGGGGGCATGACGGTCTGACGAGCCTTCTTACAACATAGGGTTTTTGAAATGTTAACCATGGAATAAGACTAGTATTCTTTGGGACAATAATATGCCCATTATGACGAAGACCTCAGAAATGACCCCTTGGACAACAAAACCCCGGACAACTACCCTGGACAATTTCTCCCTATAACCAAACAACCACCATAGGAAATTAACCTCTGTGAAAACTGCCCCTGGTAAACCACCCCTAGGCCTATAAAAATGTACCCCTAGCCTAGGTCTCAGGGGTATTAATCATCAAAGGTGTATTTTGTCCGAATGAAGAGTTTCCGAGATTGTCCGTGGTAAATTGCTCTAAAGGGAGCATTTGCCCTATATATAGGGGTAGATGTTCTGAGGTAGCTATTACTATGGATAGTCGTCCGGATACAGAAAAGCAGGTCTTGCACTATCATTTTTGCAACTATTTTATATATTGTATCACATAAGACTTACCCCCTGTTTAGACTACCTTAATTCATCGTATGGCTATACTTGAATCGTATTATTCGTTAAGCTATACGATAAGTAATAAAATTGTCATAGTGTGAACATCGTTTAAAGAAACTACGTATGTAACGAAACGTCGTATAGCGAAACGTATATTTGAGCATCGTTTCGAACAAAACTCGATAAAGAATCAGCATCCCCTTGCAGTCTGAACATCGTATCGCATCGTACGAGAATCGTATAACTGGGCAGGGCTTATCATGTGTGCGCACTAATATGACTAATGAGCTTTAATATCGTACGCTCCATCACTGTCCTTGATGTAACCTGATTCAAAACATCAGCTGACTTCCCCAAAATATGTTTCTTTATACGATGCTGTAGTCTGTCCACTTCTTTTGCTAATCATGATTCTTTACACGACGTTTCTTTATACGAGTCTCGTATAACTTTCCTTTAATCTGAACAGGCTACTACTAATTTTTGTTGCTTCGCGGTCAATTTCACAGTTGCCGACTTCCTGACTTCAACCCTGAACACTTCAAACACTCTACCTAATATAGCCTGTTATATAAGAGATTCGTATAAAGAAACGTCGTAAAAAGAATCCTGATAAACGAAAGGAGTATACAAACTACAACATTGTATAAAGAAACAGGTTTTGGGGAAGTCTACTGACACCCTATGTTTTTGCATCAGGTTACGTCAAGGACAGGGATGGAGCCCAGGGATGGAGCATACAATATTACAGCTGATGGTCACATCGGTGAGCACACAGATAAGCCCCGCCCAGTTATACGATTTTAGTACGTTACAATGTTCAGACTACAAGACTACTATACTTTATCGAGTTTTCGTTCGAAACGATGCCCAAACATGCGTTTCGCTATACGACGTTTCTTTATACGATGTTCACACCATGAAAATTTTAAAATTGCTTATCGTATGGCTATACGATTCCCATATATAGCCATACGATGAAAGTCTGACAGAACAGGGGGTCACCCTTATACCAAATCCCAACCCTAATCCTATCTCTCTGAAGAAATAAAGCAGGGGACAAAATGTGGGATCACCTTCCAGTAGCGTGAGTAGACCGAAAGTGTCGGTCTCGTGAACCGAAAGCTGAATGCTTCATCAGGGATGTTTCTCATGAAATGGTAGGGGGTGAAGCTCTGCACCCCTGTACAATTTCAGAAGTAACATAAATTATGTCAGGTATATAGACCTAATAAATGGTCAAGACAATATTCGACGAGAAAGAGAGACAGGGGATAGGGGAGGAGAGAAAGCCTTGAGAAAGAGGGAGAGAGAGAAAGAGAGAGAGAGAAAGAGAGAGAGAGAGGGTGAGGGAGAGAGAGGAGAGAGGGGAGAGAGGGGGGGGGGGATGGTGAAATATTAAGATTGAGAGGGAGAAGAGAGGGAGAAGAGAGATAATAGGATAGAGCGAGAGAGAAAGAGGGAAAGAGGGAGAGAGAGAGAGGGGGGGGGGGGGAGCAACTGAGAGGAAAACTAGACCAAAGAATAAAAACCGGGACTCAGAATGACAAGGTTGTGAATAAAGAAACATAGGCCTACAAGAAGAATCAATGCCAAGGATGCATGACATTGTTTACAACGGATTGGCCTATTCCCAGGTTTGACCAAGGAGTGATAACTCCTTGGTTTGACAAACACGAATGACAAAAAAGTTTAATTTGATATCCAACCAACGATACGGATGTAGTAAACTGTATTGTAATTTGAATAAGCAGTTGCCTTGCTTGGGCCAAGGCATTGATGGGCACTCGCATGGGGGGGGGGGGGGGGGAGTAGGCCCACTGGGCTTATTCAATGGATAATGATCATGATGCGACTCCTTTACCAACTTGAAGACAGATTGGGGAAAGGGGTGTGAAGGGCCGGTCGCATCATCTTTTTACATTTTCTTTTCTCCTCTTTCCGTTTTCCCTGTTTCCTTTCAGTTTTCTATTACTATATTTTTCCATTGGGGGGGGGGGGGGCATGTATCTCCGCCACTGAAATACTGTACAGTTAGGCTATGTTGAAAGGTTGGAGAAAAAATGAGAATATATCTATCAAATAAATGACAATATATCTATCAAATAAGTAACATCCCCCACTAATGTTTTGTTTTGGCGCCCGGTCATGCATTATAATTTCGATGAGTGCTCCTTGATCAACATGTTGTTTTTTTTCTAAAGAAAATATTATTGGCTTACCACTTTTAAATTTCACCAAAAGACGCTTTTTATTGCTTAATTAGGCTTATGATAATGCTGTTATGTCACTTTACCACAGTAAATATTTCTACTCGAAAAGATGTTTGGTACTACAAAATCGGAAAATGGCGTTGAAGAGAGAATACTCTGATATGAGTGCAAGACGAAAAGGTTTAGTATGTCTCTCTTCAACGCCATTTTCCGATTTTTATTTGAATACTTTATGTACATTCTTATGAATATTTCTAATTAAACTGATGAAAAGTGTCTTATGACTTTCCATATTTTGACCGAATAAACTCAGTCCTTTTTTTTTTCAGAATCAGAGTCAAGAAATTACCAAGTTTGCCCAAAAGTAATTATGATTAACCCTCCACGCGCACCAATCGAATAGATCTTCATATCCGGCTCCGAACAGCCAATGAATATCGCCGTTATATACTTCGCTCATGCTGGATTATGGACAGTAAAATCATTACGCGACGTCGTCCATGTTCCGAGATAAATTCTTAAATTTATCAACTTGCGTAGTTTTAGATGTCTCGGAACTCTAAGATGACTACTGTTCACTTTGTTGTCCATCCATTACCGGGTACTGAAGACCAGCTAAATGACAGGTAAGGGTGTTTTTATGCAATTTTCTTGGACATGTATATGATAGGATCTTTAACTTGCTTCTTATTGTGTAGTCCCAGTCGTGTCAATCCGTGTTGTGTGTGACTGATGGGTTTATGAGCGGTTACAAACTCGACAAAGAAAATCTGAACTGCTGGTGAACTTTAGTCTGAACTCTGAAGCAGGTTAAGCCTGCTTTGGCAAGTTGGGATCTAGATTAGGTCGATATGCTTCATTTTTTTGTTTCTGTCTCTGTATTTCTCCTAGCTGCTAGGTAGACATTCATTTCATATCAGAACTTCATAGATCTAGATCTAATCAATAAATCATACATATCAGTGATTGTAAAAATTTTCATGTAGGGTCTAGGTAATTTTACCAAAAAAAGAGGAAAATCATAAAAGTTTAAACATGATGAATAAATGTTGAAACAGTTGAGTTAACACGGTTTAGGAATGTAAGAATTTACCTTGTATATGTCATGGTTGGAGTGTCTTGTGACCATTAGATGTGGATACAATCAATAATAATTAATATGTAGAATAATCCCTTCCAACATTGGACTCGAGAGTCTAGCGTCTAACGTTAGGACTTAGGACTAACAAAGTTAGGCCTTAGGGCTCAAACAATTTTTTTATTGAGACAAATGAAAGATCAAATTTAACATGTTCGAAAAAAATTTAAAAATGCTGAATTCTGGAACCTGCATTCACAGGGAATAAAGAAAAGTGTTGAGAAATAACATCAGAGCCAAGACATGGAATAATTTATCCATGATTCATATGATTTGGCGACTTAATGTTAGAGGGGAAGTCCACTCTGATTACAAGTTGGTCTTAAATTTATAAGAAGCAGAAAATTTAAAGAAACAGATCGGTAAAGGTTTGAGCAAAAAACAGTAAGAAATAAGAAAGTTATGAATTTTTGAAGTTGAAATCAATCAAACACAAATTGGCAACTCCGTAATGTACATGTACATGTATCTTGCGAGCTCCTCTCCCATTTGCCCAGTATCAAAAAAATGATTAATTTCCATTTTCTCTCAAGAAAGTATTCAATCATACATGCACCTTATGTACATGTTTAATCGTTGTTCATATGTTTTTACACAAAACCTGTATGAAAAAAATATGTGTCCCTTCATAAAAAACTAAGAAAATGGAAATTTATGAAATTTCTGTACTGAGCAAATGGAAGAGGAGCTTGTGTGGTTTTTGGTTGCACTGTCCCCCAAACAAGTGAGTCCCTCTAGACTCCTCCAGCACATTTGTAGCTCTTTAAAAAAAAAAGACTAGTATGTAAAGTAATGAAACACATATCTCTACAACAGAAGTTTTTGTTCTTCTTTGAATAAAGAGAATTATTAAGATGATCTTAATAGATACTGCTTATTGTAGATGTCATATTGTGGCATTTTGAAGACACATTTTTGTCAGCACATGTTGTCATTACATGGAACAAAATATAAAATAGAAAACAGTAAGAGATAAGTGATGAAATAAGCTCATTGCATGTTCCACATTTCTTCTTTTTAAAATTTTATTTATAACAGATTGAGAGAGTTATCTGAGAAGCTTTACAGACAACCAGCACCATGGTAAGTGTTTGTAAGGGAATTCAAAACTGAAAATCTACATCTGATAGACTTGCCAATTAAATGCAATGGAAGGCTCCATCCCAACTTTTCTTATTTTCACAGGGGATCAGGAATGACATTTGTGAGGGTCTGTATGTTTGGGCCCCCTGTTATAATGTTGAGATTTTAGGGGTCTGGAATTATATGTTAGGTGCCCATGTGTACTGGGTGACTGTTAGTGTGAAGTCCTTCTATGGGTTGAGAGTCTTACTTTGTGAGTGTTAGGGGAAATGTTACATTTGTTCACCAAAAGGCTTGTGTCACAATGACAATGTCCAGAAATGTTGCTCTGAAGTTAGATTTTACATATACACATGCAGATGTACTGGATTAATTCTGACAAATTCAAGAATTACATGTAAATTGACAATATTTGAATCAGATAGATTTTTGGTTGAAAGAGCCATCCATAATTTGTTAAGCTTCATAATCTGGTTTTTGTCCAACATTTTCCTTTGAAAATCGTTAGGGCTATTACATGTAGTGAATATGTTTGTAAAGCATTATATTTACACAAGTCGTCATCACACGATCTCTTAAAATGTTAATACTGTTATCCATATAGTTACATATATTTACTGAAATATATGTTTTAGGGTGTCATAATGTATTACAAATTCAAATTTGCATTGTTCAGTGCTTCTGGAGTTTTGCCCCTCAAGAATCTGCCAGTGAAAAGCATAACTGTTGGACCAAACCATGCAGCATTCCTTCTGGAGGTGAGTAAGACAATATATCTCTTTCTCTCACTTTCAGTGTCTCCCATACTCTAACTATTTCTCTTCGTTTTGTTGCATCTGTATCTCTCTCTCTCTCTGTCTTCCTTTCTAGCTCTTTCTCTCTCTCTCTCTCTCTCTCTCTCTCTCTCTCATTCTCTCATTCTCTCTCATACTCTGTTTCTCTTCCTATTGTTGTATCTGTATCTCTTTGCCCCCCTCCTTCTTTGTGTACAGTACTTCTCTGTTTCTCCCTTTTCCTTTCTAGCTCTTTCTTTCTCTCTCTCATCAACATTTAATTCTTTCTTTCTCTTTGTATCTACTTCACCTTATCTATCTCTCTCTCTCTCTCTGCTCTTCTTTGCCTCTGACTTTAACTTGTTCGAACCATTTACCAGTATTTTTGCTAATTGCTAAACTTTGTGATTTGATCTTTAAAAAATATAGTCAGTAAAAGTGACAAGAGAAGGCTTTTGAAAATGTTACAATTATATTCAGTGGTGGTGATGATGATAATGATGATGATGATGGTGGTGATTATGATGGTGATAATGGTGATAATGATGATAATGATGAGAATGAGAGTACCATGTATACATGAAACTGTAAATAACATGCAACTGTCTGGGCATTTTCTTTTTATAGGATGGACGTGTGTGTCGCATGGGATTCTCTATCAATCCTGAGAAGGTAGACAGTGGTCCAAGCAAGAGTGACAGCTCTAAGGGGTAAGGTCTTAGTTCTTTGTGTGAAGACAGTGTGCCTTCAGTCTATAAATAATGGAAAATCATGGAAATTATCCGCTTTTGAATTTAATTTCTCCATTCTTTAATTTTATCTTTGTCTTTCTGCAAAAATAGTTTGGTTTTCTCAAGTTATACGTGATTACCTTTCGCGACAAATGTACAGTCATTATTTTTCTCTAAAGGTGCATACATCATAAGGGAGCCTTGCATGAAACTTGCTTGAATATTAATGAGAATGTTTGATCACTGTTTGCCATATTCACATTTACATCAAACAATTTTCTACTTGTGTTGGAGTATAGTCAGATATTATCCTCTATTTTGATGATTACCCATAGATACATGTTGATTTGACACATTAACATTAGTTTATATATATATATATATATATATATATATATATATATATATATATATATATATATATATATATATATACATACATATTTATTCCACAGTTTTACTAGATAAATGTATTTTTTTAGAGGAATGCATGAAACAGGGAAAGAAAAATATGAATGTTGCCAATTTGAATGGGGAAAGCCGATTCATACTGCTATTCTGAAAGTTCTGTTCCTGTATAAAGTTTATGATTGGAGTATATAAGCCTTCATGAAGAGATGTTTTACATTTTATTTCAGTTTTAGATGTTATGTTTCATTTAGTAGCAAGAAGAGCTGGTCATCATCTGCCCAGTTATCCTCTTCTCGTTCTTCATCATCATCGAGGCCGACCAACCCACTCAACCCATGGTTAATCAATGCTGATGAACCCTCAGGGGTTTCATCTGGGTAAGAATCTCCAACTTTTCTTTGGACAAATCTTTGAAAGGACTGGTTATTAGTGCTCATAATACTGCATCCTCATTTTTCTGGAAGACTACAAAAAATTTTGCATTTAGAAAAGATTTTTTTTTTCTCTCATTATGATTACTTTTCTCTCATTATGTTAGATTGCTTGTATTTCCTGCAAATGAATACAAATCAAGTAAAAAAAAAAAAAAATTTTTTGTGCCAGTAAGGCTTGAACCTGTGAGCTACACTCTGAGGTTGAGGTTATTTTTTGTTGTTTTAGGAAATGGTCCTCCAATTGCCGTACCCCATCCAACCGCACAACCTCTAACAACAACTCAAGCGCATCGCGTAATCGAGGCCGAGTCATCCGCGCTCATTCTCGAGGTCGCGGTGGGGTCATCGTGGGCACCAGGCCAGTTGTCCCAGCTTCCGTTGTCCCTGAAGAATTAGTGTCACAGGCACAGGTAGTCCTACAAGGAAAGAGCCGATCAGTCATCATCAGAGAGCTTCAAAGGACTGTAAGTGTGGGAGGACAGGTTACAAGACTACTAAATGGAAATAAAGTGTTTTCACTTATACAAAATAGATTCAAGATATTTTTTTGGGGGGAGGATTGGTTTTTCCCCTAAGTTCATGAAGTAACAAGTTAACAAATTTAGAGATAAAATTAATCTATTGAATGGACATAAAATCCAGAAAAGTAAAGTTAACCACTTCTAAATAGCTTGAATTGTATATTTGTTGACAGTTGTTCACTGTAATGACTAAACCCTAAGCTAATGGAATGACTGAATGATTGATGTGTTTGATTAGAGCCTTGATGTCAAGGTGTCGAGTCCTTAAAAGGAGGATGGCAATGTAGGTTATATCTATCTGTCCTCCACCTTACACTATTTATTGTTTCATGTAGATGTTAATTTATTGATTTATGATTGTTTTGTCAGAACCTTGATGTCAATCTCGCAGTCAACAACCTCTTGAGTCGTGATGATGAGGATGGTGAAGACCCTGATGATAACGATACGTATCTGTCTGGTGGTGATGACTTGGTCTCACTCTTAGATGGTGGTATCCATTCCGATCATCCTAGTGTCATCATTGATGCTGATGCCATGTTCTCAGAGGAGTTCCTGGGCTTACCTCCATCAAGATCACGAGCCAGGGGCTCTAGCAGCAGAGGTACACCATAAAAAATTCTACCCCTTAATAACACAATGGCAAAGACTTTCAAGAAATCAACTAAAGGGCAATTGGCAATATGCCCTTGTATTGCCTATAGAAATCATGTATTATGTAACATGTCATTTTTCATGTTCGAACATTTCAATAAGTGATGCACAAGGCTATTGAAATTGCTTAAGGTTGATTTTTTAAAAAATATTTTTGCGATCATGTACAATTTTTTTCAAAAATGGCCAAGGTCTATTCCTCTATTAAGAGGCCATAAAGAGAACAATTCAATATTCATTAACGATAGTCTTAGCCATTCTTTTTATAGAAGGGAGCGTAACTAGTCAAAACATGGCAAAAATATAAAAATCCAAGGCAGATTTTTTTTTTGGGGGGGGGGTGGGGTTGCACCTAGCTAGCTGATTGATGTGATGAACATCTTATGAGGAAGACTATTAGAGGGCAAATCCAGCAGTTTGTAAAATTACAGATCTCTTATTTATTATCATATTTTTCCCCATTTTTATTTATCATTTGCTATAGTTATTTTTAAAGCAACTTTTATTGCCACTAATGATTTCCATATTTATGTGTAGATCGTGAGCGTGATGCAGAAAGAGATCCACTCTTACGTAGCCGGGAGCGTCGCTGGCCCGAAATTGTACTCCGAGATACCGGATCAGGAGCAAGTAACATGAAGGCTGGTAGCTCGGAGGCAGCAGGGACATCGGATAGCCGACGTGGGGGTGCTGCAGGACACAGCCAGAACCCTGTCGTCATCGGAGAGGATCTGGAATGGTGGTCTGAAAAAGTAAGCCATCTGACATGATTTTGTTTGTCAGGCATGAAAGATTTTGACCAGCTGATTTTTATCAATTTGGATTCGCTAGTTTTCTTTTTCCAGAAACTGTGAAGTTAGAGGAGTAATTTTAGATGCAGCTATTCATTCAATTTCTTGTAGGATTTAGTGAAAATGTTATATACTTGAAAATGTATGTTACATTTAGTACACAAATACTGAAAATACATTCAAAGAAGTTTAATATATCCAGTTCAATCAATTACATACATGAAAATTACGGCATTGAATTATAAGAAATTAATGCACCTCATTGACTGTTTTTAAACCTTCCTTTGTTAGGGCGAAGACACTCCACGGTTTGTGAGCATCGGTGCTATGTATTCTGAGCTGATAGCTGTAGGACAGAATGGTCATATTTACCAATGGAAATGGTCTGATCCAGAACCCTACAAGAATCCTGAGGTAAGAACATATCATTGAAAGCATTGCGGAAGAGTGTAATTGTAAACACCCTACACTACCCACTGTTACTTCATTATTATTACACTACACAGTCGGGGACTAGCCCTATAATTAGCGAGCGATTGTCCATTGAGTTGACCCCCTTTGACCTCACCAGTTCTTGCATTTTCCCACGATTTACGTAAAGTTGTTTACAAATGCAAGCTGAGAAATAATGTATTAAACACCACTTTTTATAAACATAAAGTTCGAAAAATTATTAAATATAGATGTATCTTTCACAACAATACTGCAAAATCAAAGCTCGACCAACGGAAAATATGAAATTTTAGCGATATTTCTTCGGTTACAAACAGAATATTTTACCTGTTAAACTTCTCCTAAAATTCCTCATTTCGGCTAGATTCGCAAGAAAATCACTGTCATGAATCATTTTATTGTACATTTTTCTACAATCGTATGGTATTTACTTGAGGTGAATTTTTCGCATAGAGTTGTGTCAGAAAAAAAGGATCTCGGTGTCAGATCGCCGAGGCTGACATAACAGAAAAATATTACAACCACGTCCCATGCGTTGAAATCTGTGTAGGGCTGAGCTCTGTGCGCGAGTGCTCCGAGTGCTCCATGGGCCATACGCATGCGCAATCTATGAATGAGCTGACTACGGCTGACTCATGAATATCGTATGTGCAGATCGTGAATTTGGCATCACTGCGCACAATTTGCTGCTCTAAATTGCTGCAAGATATCGTGTGAAAAAGACGTAGTATCTCTGCAAAGAAAGAAGTTGCATCAGCGAAACTTTGTCTAAATAAGGAATATACACCCCCGAATAAGGAAATGAAGTTTCATGAATATTTATGCAGGGGTAGACTTGTGTCAGAAAAAAATAGACACATAGTTTTTTGACGTTTTCATTTCAAAATGTTGCTATAACTCGACAAAACAGTCATCATATTTCAGGATTTTTGCAGACAATCATTTATAACTACAAATTAGTTCATGTGGGATGTTTCAGCTCATAAATCGCCAAAATAGAGGCGCAAATTAAAGTTCCTTGTTTTGCCATCGTGATGACCGCCTGCACGCACTGAGCTAGAAGTCCGTTGGTAATTCAAAACAAACCAGGGGTTAATGAGATGCAAATTGTACCGTAGCGCTAGGCCTGTACATCTAACATCATAAGCACCCTTCATCTCATACTTATATAAATTTGAACACCCTATACCATCCACTGTACTCATTAACACTTTGTACCTCCCAGTACCCTGACCATAAGCAGCTTAGACCTTTATCTTTATTTCAAGCAACATACACCAACCAATTACTTCATAATAAGCACTTTGTTACCCTCTAACCTCTTCTGTTCCCTATAACTAATTTTCATCATGACAGCCCTATTACCCTTTTACCTCATGATGAAGTAAAAGGGTAATATATTAACCATAGCAACTGTATTGTAAATAATGTACAGGACTCCCGAACCCCTTACCTTTTCTGTCTTGTTTATATATGTGTGAAACTGGTATACATTTCAGTGAGGTTTTCCTTCTTTTCTATTTTGTTTCTATGTTTAGAACACTGGAATACATCATCCAAAGGTTCCTTTTCTTGGTCTGGTAGGAGAGAAGATATCTCAGATAGCTACCTGCTTTGAGAAATCTGCAATCCTCACTGAGTCAGGCAAGGTAAGTGATTGAATGCATCACAGGCCCTACACAAAGATCTAGGCATTTCTAGGTATGGTAGGAGAGAAGGCATCTCAGATAGCTAAATGCTTTCAGAAAATCAACAATCCTTACCGAGTCATGCAAGGTAAGAGATCAAATGCATCACAGACCCTAAGCGTAGGTCTTAGGCCTTTCCTGATGTTGTAGGAGAGAAGATATCTCAGGTAGCCACCTGTTTAGAGAAATCTGAACTCCCTCCAGAGTTAAACAAGGTATAAAGTGACGAAAAACAACCCAGATCCAAATGATGAATTTTAATGGAATTACCTACTGCTTACAAACACATGATGATTTACATGTGAGAAGAAATTCTTAAAACTGTAGATTATAAACAGATTATTTAGCACTAAAGAGAAGGTTGACTTCTGATAAAAGTGAAAAATAATTTGTGAGCTAAAACCTGCATGTTTTAGATTACCTGAATTCAACCCATGATGGGTTATGGATAAGACAAATAATTCAAATATGTAGATGAAATGGAGTTTCTTGATAGGTGTAATCCTCAATTTTACAGATAGATAAGCCAAATTCCAACAACTAAAATGGAAAGGTTATTCTGATCTGATATTGTTTTGCATAGACATGTATATATTTTCTTTTCCAAACTTGTTTGCCTACCAAACAGATTGCAACAATGATTGATGAGACTCTGTCACCCATAGCATCTAGACTTGAGCACCCAGCCACTTTGTATCAGGAGTTTGCTTGTGATAAAATTGTGTCCATCCACACCTGTGCTTTGTACACCTGCACATGGATGGAGTCTGGGCACATCTTCTGGTGGTAAGTCTATGAACTCTTACTTTCCACTAGTTTTCATGTTTTGGAAAATAAAGATACCAGAGTGATTGTACGTTGATGTAAACACTTTGCTAATGTTACAAATTTTACAGAAGGAAAAAGGGTATGACTACTATGTTTCAAAACAAGCACTTTACTTGTACCAGCTTTCATATAACCATTGTTCTAAAATTTATGAATGATTAGGCTTGAAACATAATTTCATTTATTATTTCAGTTTGAATATTTAAAGATATTTTGATATTGTCTTTACCACAATAGAACAATAGTACAGAAGAAATATTGGAAAACCCACTTTACAGATTTGAAGGGTTGATGGTTTATTTTATCTGACTGCTTAGAAAGCATGTGTATGCTTGTAAGTGGGCAATCAGGAGACCGACAGCTTTGAGTCCTCTCCGAGGGGCTTGGTAATGAGGATTAATGCCTTACCAAACTTGGTTTCAAAGCCCAGGGCCCCGTTGCATAAAACTTACCATTAACGGCAACTTTGCCATCAGTGGTAACTCCCATGGAAACCATGATTTTGATTGGCTGTTGAGTGATGATACCATGTTAGTTACCATTGATAGCAGAGTTACCATTAATGGTAAGTTTTATGCAATGGGGCCCAGGTCCTCCCAGTTACGAGACCACTGCTCTACCACTGAACCACTGCACCTCCTCTTTTACTTTCAAACTTAAATTAATGAGAGCAAATCATTTGCTCTTATGGGAGGTACGTGTATGACGGCAGCACATTAGCATCCTGAAATGAAGCAATGGTTGAATGATGTGATTTGATGTTGAATTTTTTCAGGGGTGTTCTACCATTAGCATTGAGGAGTAAGGTCTTGGAGAAGGCTAGAGATAGAGCTAGAGCCAAGAAACGTGAGGCTATGGCATCAGCATCATTGACTGCTGGTACACAGGTAAAGGATCTATCTTCTCTTTTCCTCTCTCTCTCTCTTACTCTTTGTATATCTGTCTGTCTGCCTCTCTCTCTCTCTCTCACGTTCTTCATGTGAAACAGCTGCTGTCTTCCTTCACTATGTTTTGTTTGTTTGTTGTTTTGTGTGTGTGGATAGACAGCCTACTTGGGAACATTATACTTTTTTACTGATTTGCTGCCAGGTCGTGGTCTGTACTATATTTCCTTTTTTTTAGAGAAATTGTCTAAAATTATTTAAATTGTTGATCATGTAGTCCTCATTTATAATGATGTTTTTTTGAACAGGAAAATTATTACATTATGAACTCTTTAATAGAAAGTAACACCACAGATAAGCACACATGATATAAAAATTTTGACCATTATACTTACTGTAAAACCAGAAATTTTTGCGTGCATGAAACTTTCGCGAGTGGTCAAGGTTCTTGAAAGTTGCATGCTGTGAATTAATCAAATCACAATTGAGACAACATAAAATTATTGCAATTCATGAAAGTTTCTTGCTGCAAAATTGGCTGTCATTAATGATTAACGAAAATGTTATGTTGCGAAAGTATCTGGTTTTACAGTAATTTGGTAAAATCCCAGATTACATTTTTTGTGTTTGATCCAGAATCATGTCTAAATAATTCTTGCTAACCTCTACTTTAAATGCTAGGTTTGCCTGCGTAGCTGCCCCATGTACCACTGTGGTGCATTGGCCTTCAATGTGAAGAGTGCCCCACCACGTGTTGGCCAGCTGATGGATACCGCCTGGCACTTGACTGACACCTGCAGATTCCGTATACGTCGTTCCTCCCTGGACCTCGGTGATATGTCCACCACCAGCGGTACCTCTACTGGCGCCGCCGGTGCCTCTGCCGGTGCCTCTGCTGGTGCCTCACAGGCAAACCGTGTGGAGATCAAGGAGGAAGTGAAGGGAGATGGAAGTAAAGCAGATGCGAGAGGGGATGCCAAGACAGATGGGAATAGGCTTGATGTCAAACAGGAAATGGGACCCCCACCTTCACCCGCTTCTACCAGCAGTGATGTATCCATTGTATCAAGTCCAGCTGCACACAGTAAGTTCTATTTCATTTGAAATCGTTTGCCTTTAATGAATAAGCAGAATACCTCTTTGTGATACTGTTTGATCCTTGCCTTTGGACCACTGTTCTGGGACAAGAATGATTGGCAGTGTGGAGTGCTGGAATGAAATCTTTTGAGAACAAGCAGTTACAGCCATAAAGCAGTAAACCACTTTTGAACATCTGCAACGTCAAATAAAATGAGTTACATTTCTTGATATCAAAACATGAAAATCAGTGGGTACATGTAGGGGCAATAGTTGCATGTGAACATGCATCTCTGTTTTTCACTCGTATATAATTTCCTTTTAATGTTCATTTGCATGTAATATTTTGCCACTGCGTTTTTCTTTTCTTTTGATATATTAATTTTTTTTTTGTGGTGGTGGTTTACAGCATCATTACTAATCATTTATTAATGATATTATACTAAATTTTATTGTATGATATTCTGAAGGGGCTATGAATATCAAGTTATGATGGTTCACATGCATTTAATGTTGATCTCGTTATTAACTCCTTTCAATTTACAGGGAGAGGATCAAAGCGTCCCTTATCTTCACCAGCCAGAGAAGTAGAGAAGAACGACATAGAGGTTTGGGCTCTGACGGACGTTGTCTTTGTAGAGGATATACGTTCAGCTCCAATAGGAAAGGTGTTGAAGGTAAGAATGTAACTTAACAAAGAAGCATGCTTGCAGTGAAAATACTGAATTTTAACCTCTAATCGGTGGTGAAATTGCTCCTGTGACAATTGCTCCTCAGTCGATTCCTACACTAATCGAATTCCAAATTTCAACCGTGACCCAAACACTAATCCTAACCCTAAAACTGACCTAAAACCCAACTGCAATCCAAACCCTCACCCTATTAACCCTCTGTCTTTCATGAAATGAAGGAACAAATGACAAATCACTCTAGATGTGGTGTGACGATTTGATGAAAAGAATGATGATATGATCCTATGTCAAGGAGAGTTTGATTTTTTTTCTTTTATAACTGTGTTGGCAGTTCAGAATTATGGCATCTTACAAATTTCACTCTTGTTGCATGAAATAAACTAAAGAATAGCCTTGTATTCATTATTGACTTGAAGAAGAAACAGTGACTTAGTTTTCCCAATGAGTGTGTGGTTGGTCTATACATGTTGATAAAATGGAAAGAATAAAATCATTATGAAGCAATCAAAACTAATTCATTAAAAGATTTCTTGAAAAGAAGTGTAAAAAGTCCGTAACCAGTACAACCATGTTCAAACGCAAAGATTTTATATATATTCAAACCCTTCTGGCAAACTTCCTCTCAGTTTCATTTAGAGTTACCTGCACCCTCATGGTAATCATAGCATGATTTTTTTCCCCTGTCATTTCATGTGTTACAGGTTGATGGTGCTTACGCTGCAGTGAAGTTCCCTTCTCTAGACTCGAACACCGACTCTTCAGGAGATGTTGACTCATTCTTACAAGACTGCAGATTACTCCGCAAAGATGAACTTCAGGTACTGATGAAAGTTTTAGTTTTGTAAAATTGCATAGTGAAATGTGTATAGAAAGACTTTCTTTAGAAAGCAACAGTGCAGTATTCTCTTTTTTCCAAAGCATTTGATATACGATGTTTTAGTTTGCAGTTGTAACTTGTAAAAATAATTGTGCTAAAATCTCAGAGTATCATTTTTTTTTTTACTTAATATAGTTTAGCAAACAGTTACATTTACTGAAATTCTTCATGTAGTGGCCCACACAAATCTGTTGTGCTTTTTATTATGCCTGTTTGTTTGGGTTGTATTTCAGATTGTGAAGCAGGGTTCAGGACCAAAGGTGCCAGATTGTTTCCAGAGAGTACCCAAGAAACTCAATGTCCCTTCTAATGGACAGATACTGGCTGTGTCTGTTGACTTTAGAGGTACAGTAAAAAAAAAACTCCATGATTTTTAATTAGATAGAAAATAACTGATGTAGGTTTGAATGGTAGATTTGATCTCTAATTTTCTAAATGCCGCTCAAAGGTGAACCCTTTCATTGTGTTTCTCAAATGTCGGTGTTATCAAATGCTTTTAAATTTTATTGTAAGACTCCATATATAACACAATTACTTAATGATGATGGAAGAGTAGTCGGATGTTCAATTAAGACTGGAAATAGTCATTTTGTGAAGCATTTAAAATGCATTGTGCAGACGTGTTACATGTTACTTGTACCTGCATGTATGTGCTCATTGGCGAACATGGCACATCAAGGAATGTCCATCCTGGCACACGTAGCTTACAAAAAGTCAATGTCTTGATACTGTCTCTGTTCAATCAGGTGTCCATGTGTTGGTCAAGGTGAGATCTGAGCTCCTCTACCAGCTCTATGAACTATGTTCCAGTCGCCCCACAACAGAGAGTCCCTTCCCTACAGACACCAATGCATTCATGGGAAAGAGTATTGATAACATCAGACTGCACAACCCAGGCAAGGTAAGGATCACTTCAGAGAGGACAGTTTCCTTTAACTGTTGGTTTTGGGTTGTTTTTTTTATACATTTTAGTTTTGGCTGATTGTGGTAGGATGTTTGTGTCTTGATTTAAAAAAAAAAAATTAAGTCAGAATTGAAATTCTGTGAAAAATGAAATATAGATTAACATTATTTTGCTGGCTTTTATGCAGACCTGGGCCCCGTTTCATGAAACTTGTTATCAGTAACAACTACCACATTTCTATTACAAATTTGCTCTCAGCCAATCATATGCAAGGATTTCAGTAGCTTATAACAGTTATTGCAACTTGTTCTTGATAACAAGTTTTATGAAATGGGGCCCTGGTGTTTATGGTTAGATAAAGCATATGTCATTGTCAAGTAGCCATAAATTTCATATTTGTGTGCATGTTTGTATGTGTGAATGCATTTGAAAATAATAATTTTTAATTACAGTCCGCAGATTACTTTAATTGATTAGAAAGATTTTTTTTTCCAGTGGTTTGCTTGAAGAGATGAAGCATACTGATAATAATTGCACTTAGCATTTAAATATTCATTATTCACTGTTTGTAGAATAAAGATCAACATTTATTGGAAGCAAATTTTGTTTTATGCAGGACTCAGTGACTCTTCTGCAAGATGGTAACAACACGTTGTACCCCCTGGCTAAGACAGCTACTGTGACCATCAGAGACCCTAACTGGGTGGACCTTCCACCCATACGGAGTCTCAGCATGGGTGTACACCATCTCCCTCATCCTGGACAGTCAACTAACATCAAGAGCAAAGCAGCCATTATGGTCATGGCAATAGAAGTATGTTTATGATGCTCTCTCTCTCTCTCTCTCTCTCTCTTTCTCTCTCTCTCTTTCTTTGTCTCTCTTTCTCTCTCTGGCTACTCTGCTTCCAGTCAAATAATGTTAACATTTTGTCACCATCATAAGACTTTGAAGAAGATAAACCATCAAATGTGACAGTGTTACTGTATTTTCAAGTACTTGTAACCATACAGATATCTATCCCTACTTATGTACTGATGCTATGGGTTAAAACAAATCATTTTTTTGGTCATAATCTACAAGGAAATTCCAGACTGATGCATTTCATGAGTGACTACTCAGTTCTCAAATTAAAAAATTTTGGCCATACTTTCAGTGTATTTATTAATGAAATTTGACTATGTTAAGTGTAACTGAGACTGTCGTTTATCTTGACATGTTATTGTTTCTCTTCCCTATACAGAACCAGCTGTTAATGCCTCATGTACTGAGATGTGATTACGAAGCTGTCTCTCATTTCCTGAGCAACCTTCAGCTAGAAACAAGTAAGTTATATCAGTATAATATGGTCTTATTTACCCAGGGTAGCCTCATCAGTATTAAAACCGTTCTTTGTGAGAGCCCTACAATTACATTATTACCCCACAACATGTAGATAAAGCCCACCTACCATGATAAGGCACTAAAGCATTCAAGAAATTTGTTTTTTCATATAAGGAACCCATTTTTTTTCATATAAGGAAACCATATACCTCAACTGGGTGGAGAGAGCAAATGAAGATTACTTTCTTGGAAAAGGATGTTATTGCTGTGATAGGGATTAACTCATAGGATATGAAGGAGAGAAAGAGTACAATTCAAGCCAAGTTTGACACTTTTACAAGCTTCATGTACTTTAGTAAGGAACCAATTTCACCAAGCGATGTATTGTTTCATGAATTTCTGTCAACCTTTCTCCATGTGTGGGGATAAACTTCTTTGTGTGCCATTATGGAGTCTTTCTCACATGTTTGCTGTTTATTCTTGTATAGATCCTGCAGTGAAGGAGCAGAAGCTGCAGCATTTAGTTGAGGAGAGGTGTGACGGAGGAAGAAACATCTTCCATGCATGCGTCAGTCTGTGTAGACCACTCTCTAATCAAACCAACAATTCATCGACTGGTAAGATCCTCAAAAGTTATGCATTTTGCTCCTGTGTGTTTTATGGCATTCTTATGTGAATATAGAGGAAGGTAGATGTGATGGAAGGAGGATTTTTTTTTCATGCATGTCTTGGTATACATGTATGTAGACCACACTCTGATCAAATACCTCATCGACTGGTATGTGAATAGTACTGTTGCCAATCTTTTGTGTATTTTTCAGATATAAAGAAATGTAATGCATGAAGAATTTTGTACAGTAATGCATTGTGCATTGTGAGAATACCAATTTTCTGAAAGTGGTTTTGTTTTGTTATATTATGGATGTCTCACTCTATAAAGATTTTTTTTTTAATGGAATAATGCTCACGAAAATTTTGACCTTTGACCTAATCAGAATCAAGCAGCCTAGCTACGTTGACCTCTGAGGTGAGCAGCCGTGCTAAGATGTTATGTAATGCCCTCCACACACTCAGCAATGCAATCGCAGGGGCAGCTATGGCTTCAAGTAGCGGACCTAGCTCACATAGGTAAGTTAACTCTGTGGGGCAGTATGGTTAACATGGTAAAAAAAAAAAAAAAAATTAAAACGGATGCTTCAAGCCAACCTTGATTTTCCTTTTGTGTTGAGTCATTTTACGTATTGCATGTTTTGTAAGCGCTATGGTACATTTTGTTTTTAGCGCCCTTAAATATGCGATGTTATTCTTACATGTGTTATCATTATTATGCCTTTCAACCCATTGGCAAAAAAAAAAAAAAATTACTTGGGCTTTCTTTTTTTTCCATTTAAACTTAAAAAAAAGAGTGATTAAAGGTACGATTTGCCCTTTGCCCCCCTCCCCCCATCAATTTCCCATCTGTACAGTGGGGATAGAGATGATGAACTGTCAAGTTTTGTATTAACCCATTTGTATATACAATTCTTTGAACTTAGCCATTTAGTGGCTGGAAGAAAGAGTGTGTGTATGTATCTCAAATAATATTTTGTATGATTTTAGACAGAGGTAGATAATTTTCTACCTTTGCTAAATGCTGCTTTCAGTACAGAATTATACTAAAGAGTCCTGGTGATAAGGCATGCTTGTAAGATATCACCACACAAGACCCCCAATTTTTTGCTGCCACAGTGTTTACATGTGTGCTCATTTGAAAATGTCAAGGCAGGTTTGGAAGTAATAGGAAATACATGTATGTGCAGTTACTTGTTTAACCCTAAAAAGGCCGGGTTATTTTTGGTTTTGCACTCTCTCAGCCAGAGTGACGAAAATTTCTGTAACTTGGCACACAGATAGAGTATCTTATAAAGAATAACCCTGTACAGTTTCATATCTCTATCTCATGCGGTCTTTTTAATTATCACTTATTGATTATTTACATAATCGTGAATTGACAATTCTGCATTGTGTACTATAGATATGGAGAAATGATCATTTTTGACACTGCGCAGTACCTATTGGTCAAAATTTTATAAATTTGGTATCAAAAGATGCGTAGGACTGTAGGCGATAAAGTGATGAAAGCTTGCAGCGCAAAAAACCCCCCAAAACCATTGAACATAACATGGCGCACGTCCAGGGGGGTGGATTCTACCCCCGGCCCATATAGGGTTAAGGGGTATGGAGTACATGGAAGTGTAAACGTTGTCAACAACATTAATTTTTCCACATCTGTTTTCGTTTTTCAGTATGGGTATGCGAGATGTAATGGGTCGTGGTAGCAGCAGTTCAGCCCAACCAGCTGGACCTAGTGGGCTACCTGGTGATGATGGCCGAGACTCGGCTTCATCCCCACTTGCAACAGCGCCTATACCTACTCTAAGCTGGCCCCCAGAGCCATCAGGACTCTATATGGGTAAGGTCACATTGATCAAGTCAGGGTCTTGGGAACAGCACTCTTGAAAATTTTCAGTTAAATGATGAAGAAGGATGGGGATCAGTTTAACCCATAGCAGTTCAGTTTTAGCTTTTAGTGACATTTGTGCATTATTTTCTGATCAGAGATGAATGTAAAGAGCAAAAATCACAAAAAAATTAAGTCTATATTCATTGAAGTACATTGTGTTGTTCATGAATAAAGAATAATTTTTAAATAACAATAAAGTCTCTTAAATGACCATGTCGAGTTGAAGTTTATAATCACTATTTTCATATACAAATTGGCAATTTTTGTTGGATTTTGTAACTTTCATTCCCATTGATTCATTTAATATACAGTTTGATTTGTCGAAAACTGTGTGAAGAGTGAGAGAGAAGAATTTTTGCCACTTTCAGAAAATTTCTGAACTTCTGAAAGGAAGGGAGAAAATGGGGATACTTGATTTACCCCCCTTGTATTTTTATTCTTCAGACCAAGATGAAGATAACCTGAGTCTTGGAAGCACCTCAGCAACAGTAGGCGGGTCCTCCAGCTCCCTAGCTAGCAACCCGCCATCCCTGGCAACCAGTATGTCTTACAACCAAGCAGTAGCCCTGACACCAGAGGAACGTAGAAGCAATGCTCATAGCATCTTACGTCTGCTCTGTGAGGCAGCAGCCCTCACTGAAAGGCTACCTGACTTCTTGTCAGCAAAGTATGTGCTTTCATTTTTTTTGTCTGATCATAATAATGATAATAATAATTGGATTCATAAATCACTTTTTCCTGAGGATACAAAGCACTGAATACTCTAATTACAATGGCTGTAGCCAAGCTACCCCTGATATGGTGCTGAAGCATTCAAGAAATTTCTTTCTGTGAGGTACTCTATTATTTCACATTGGTGGAGAGATGTGTGTGGAAAAATGTTGTTATCAACCTTTGTCCTGGGAGAAGATATCATGACAGCTTCAGAATAGACTCAGAGTGAATTGGTTACGAATTATGTTCTTTCATTGTCTACAGGGACTCTCATGGCAACACACCTTTCATGTCGGCCGTCAAGATACGAGCTTATTCCGTCGCCCTGACTATTTTCGACACCACCGAAAACCTCGCTTCACGCCGACGCCCCCTCGGACGAACTCAGGCCAGCAGCCAGGGTGGGGGAGGTAGCCAGAAGAGGGAAGAGCAGCCAGCTAGCTTCAATAAGGAGCTGTTTGAATCAATGGTGTTCCCCCCTGGGAGTCATCCAGATTCATCCCCTCTCTATGTGCTATGCTGCAATGATACCTGTAGCTTCACATGGACAGGCACTGAACATATCAATCAGGTAAGCTCAGGCTTCTCAGCAGGAAATGTTTACCCTTAGTCAAAGTTGAAAGAAATATGGCTTTGCAACTTCCCAGGGGTTGATTTGAGAGGCCCAAATCTATATTGTATAGTTGAAATTATGCATTAACATATTTATTGGTCCAAATTGAGTGAAATGTGGCCTTATGGCATCCCTGGAGGTGGTTTAGAAGGACCAAAGCAATTTTTCAAGTTGAAGGTATTCATTGATATATTTATTACCCTTGTATCCTTAACCTTTTTGGGGAGAATTTTCCCTCAGCATTTTTTTCTGAAATCCCCCAATTTGTATTAGCATCAAGGGTCTTGCCCTGGCGAGAACCATGGTAAGGGTATAATTTGTGTTGCTTCCCTTCCAAAAATTGTTATCACACAGTGCTTTACCCAAGTTAAGTCCTATGAGGTACCCCTTGACTGCACTTGGGTGAGAGAGATTATCTAGACATGAAAATGTTTTTTGTTTGATTTTTTTTTTCACAGGACATCTTTGAGTGTAGAACCTGTGGCTTGCTAGGACCATTGTGTTGCTGTACAGAGTGTGCTAGAATCTGCCACAAAGGGCATGACTGCAAGTAAGTTACTATTAACCGTCTGTAAGTTACAGTCAATAGAAATGCAGTATTTTAGTAGTGCCACATATATATTTCTGTACAATATAATGTGCTATGTAACAGTTAACCTGATTTAGTGAATGGTTTTCCTTGGTAAGTTAATCTCATGTTGTTGAGATTTTCATGTATAATCATTTTGATTGTGAGATCGGTGATAACAAGCAAAAGTGATATTTGGAAATTGTCAACTTAATTATAAATTTTGTCAAAAGATATTCATGAAAAAGTCATTAAATTATTTTGGTGCACTCAGGAATAGAATTAATAATTAAACTGTGATGAATAATGATTCAGTGTAAATCTAATAGTAATGATAATGATAATGATCATGATAAAGATAATAAGATTCTGTGTCAATAAATACAAAGTGCAGAAATCTGTGATATAAAGAGAATGAACAATTTCCTTGGACTTGTTTTACAGACTGAAACGCACATCACCTACAGCTTACTGTGATTGCTGGGAGAAGTGTGAATGCAAAGCTCTGATCGCAGGGCAAATCTTCACTCGTATGGAGCTACTTGACAGGCTCATCAATGAAACCAACCTAGTCACTATACCTAACAGCAGGTAAAGATTCTCTGGGCTACTTATCCTCTGTCCTCAAGTTTTCCTCTCTATCTTTCTCTCCTGTCCTATTTCTTTCTCTTCCTCTTTCTCCCCTTCAATTTGTTTTTGTTTCCAGCCATACTTCTTTTTTCTGCTCTTTCCCATTCTTGTTTCCCTTTCTTTTTCCTCAGTCTTCTTTTTTCTAAACCATCTCTCTCTCTCTCTCTTACTTTCTCCTCTTATTTATAACTTTTTTTCTTTCTCCTCTCTTTGCCACACACCTTTTCTTCACTCTTATAATTATGTTTACAGGGGCCTGTTGCATAAAACATGCATTTAATCGCAACTCCAAAAAATCAAATGCAAGTCCTTAATGGACACTTCTGATTGGCTGAAGATAAAGTTGCGATGACTTAGTAGTAAACCTAGGATCTCCCTATTCCAAGAGCTTAAGTTGAACAATCAATCTACTTTAACAGCTACTAACGTATAATATGTCTTGATTTTTCAGAGGGGATCACATCCTTTTGTACTTGGCTCAGACCGTGGCTCGTCAGACGGTAGAGCAGAGACAGTATCGTCAGTCCAGAAGCAGACTCTCCCGAAAGAATGAATCAGGTAAGAGGGTCTTTTAACTTTCACAGACATATTGGTACTTCATGTATATTGATGTATAGTGAAGCAAAATTGTAATTTTGTTGGACTTTGTTTTTTATTATTGCTTAAAATAATATGTCATGAAATTGTATTGATTTTGTAATGCATATATATGATATATGATTGTCATTTCTTCTTCCCAATTCAAAATATTTTGGTAAGGTCAAGTAGAAATCTTTTAACACTGTGAAGTCATACCTGCCAACTGTCCCTGTTTAACAGGGACAATCCTGATTTTTGTTAGAATAAAGAGCCACTTCTACCAATGTGTCCCTATTTTTGCAAAAATCTGTCTGTAGTAATGTATAGGAAACTCAGAAATGTCCCTATTTTCAGCCTCTGCCTTGTTATTTGTCCTTATTTCTTGGGTTTCAGGGTTGGCAGGTCTGTGAAGTGAAATACATAAAATGTAGTTATTATATTTATCTTCTTTTTTCTTTAACCACAATTCACGTTATTAACAATATTCATCATGATTTAAAGTCTTGAGTCCCCTGCATGCCACCCCCCCCTTGTTTTCCATGAAGGTACATGTAATTAAATCTCACACACAAAAAAATTATACAGCACTTCATAAATTTTACTAATGTGGCATCATTTGTTATTTTTGCAGACATTGACATGCCAGACCACAACCTGGAGCCCCCTCGTTTCTGTCGTCATGCCCTTGAGAGTATCCTTCAAGAATGGCAAGCTGTCAGTGCTATGATACTAAATGGATGCCAGGACAAGAAGAAGTGAGTCACTCCCTCCCCCCCCCCCCCCCCCCCCCACCCATCACTATAGTCCAAGTTTAGTCTAAACAGCAACCTTGTGAACTCATTCTGCACCTCAAAGTTTTTGGACTATTGTCTTTTTGAAATGAAGTTCAAGAGTAAAATGCTTTGTTTCATTGATAAATTGGGCATAACATATTGTGTGTGGATATAACCTTCACAATGAAGAATCATTTCTGTTTCTGGAATAAAAATGTAGACCTTCTTGGTCCAAAGGCGTTGTCCAGCATTTGAATTCATGGGTGGGATTTGCCACCCACTACATTAAAGGATTAAGTTATAAAAAGATCTTGTAGTGATTTTAGACCCATACTTCCAGAGAACTAATTCCTAGTTCTTGATACTTGTTGTTTTTGTTACTCCTGTAACACTCTTCACCAGCTTGATAAGTGCAAAAGGATTTGTGAGCATAACTTATCCCGAAGCTTACTCTAAGATTATGACTGGTAAAAACATGTTTTTCTAAGTACATCTGAATCATAAGGTGATCTGTAAAGATGGAAGAAGTCTCTGTTTGATCTTTGATCAGATGTGCATGTCTCTGCTTTATCACTAATCACACAAATTAGTTAATGTTTCCATTGTGTTGCCTTGCAGGGACTGTGTAGGAGGGACTGGCCATACCCCTGTACCAGAGGATCAGGTGTATCTGATGCGTCAGTCTGGTACTGTCAAGCTGGACTGGTTTACCCACATGCTCATTGTCAAGTGTACTTCTTCAGTAAGTATCGTTCTGAGTTAAGACCAAATTTGATGAACATATCCCAAATCTGTGTTGGCAGAAAATCCCCAAACACTGAAAAAACAATATGCAATCACAAAGTGCTATTTACTTATCCTGAAAGTCTTTTTTTGTTTGTTTCAATGTAGAATAATTTTTTTTGTTTGGTAATGTATTTCATAGAACAGTATGAGATACATGTTGTTGTTTTTTTTCGTTGTTTCTCTGTGCCACATATGGTAGAATATCATCTTGAATGTGTGCATTTATCATACACATGATAAATAAATTGGGTGATTTCAAGTTCGGTGTTGGTGTTGGTGTTGAGAGCATGAATTGGGCTGCTGATTCTAGCCCCAACACCGAATTCGGGTTTATAAAAATAATACCTATCACACTGTTGATAGCTCAACATCTAGTGAAGTCAATCCCAGCACCAGCTTCATTTCAGGTTCAGTGTTGTGGCTGATGCTAGTTTTGCCCCAACACCAACACCAGCTTTCAACACTGAAGTTGAATTCACCCATTGTATTACTCAAAACTTGACAAAAAGGTGTCTGTTGATTGTACAAAAGGGTATCTTTTCCCTTGAAGAGATGTGGAAAGCACAGGGAATTTGAACATAAATCTATCAGACAAGGCATAGAGTGTAAGGAAGGTATGCAGATAACCATACTGTCTGAAGCTAGAAACTTATTAACACTCTGAAAAATTGTGTACATCACTCTCAAGCCTTTGTCATATATCAATACCCTTCATATCCTTTAGGATCTAGACACTCTCCTGACAACACTGATCCGTCGTCTACGTCATGCCCAGTCCTCCACCAGTAAAGCTGAGGCCGGGGAGGTAGCTCGTAGGTTCATCCGCTCTGTGGCTAGAGTCTTTGTCGTTCTCAGCATCGAGATGACTCCAGGCAAAAAGCTGTAAGTTCTCCATTCCATGATGAAAATAATGATAGTAGTTGCATTTGTATAGTAATTAATTCTATGTTTCTAAACGTTTTATATATAATTATTACAGACTTTTCGCTCAGCAAGGTACGCAGGATTCTAGGACGGAGATTAACAATTGCACATGACAAAGGACGCCCGTCTTAAACTTTAGAGTCTTTGTGGAAAATTGAAGAACTGGAACAATAGTTTCATCGTAGATTCAGAGCGAACAATGCATTTTCAATTTATCATACGCTCTTAATCTAGCACGGTATTGCCATTCCGGTTCTTTCATTTTCGACAAAGAATGCCTAGGCGTCCTTTGTCACGTGCACTTGTTAATCTCCGTCCTAGAATCCCGCGTACGGTGCTGATGCGAAAACTCCCTAATATTACCAGGGTCACTGGAATCAACTGCTATTTTGCACATACGGTGCATGCTCTCTCTCTTCTCCACTGGGGAGCATTCCATGGCCTAAAATAGTAATAGATTCTTTAAATGCTAATGTCTTAATCAAAGTTTCTTGTTTTATGTTTTTCTGTAGATTTTGAGGTAGAACTCATGTATTCAGTTGAACATTACAACTAGACTGTAAACCAAAATATACAATTTTATTCTTTTCTACCTCTGTAATTAAAAGAAGTAGACATCCAATGCCTGATGGGATGATTTCATAACCTGAGCTTTCTTTTTTATGTTAGCTATTGCTTCATGGGTGATTCCGTCATGTTTTCCACTCTAGCTATCATTTTGTGTTGTTAATTATCCCCTTTATGACTTTAAATGTAAAGCTTGATCACATTTCTTAAAACATGTTTATGTTCCTCCTTGACTCCTATTCCACTAAGTTTCAAACATTTGTCAAAACTGAACTTTCAAATGTTAGATTTGAATCAAAATGCTTGTTTCATTATTAAATTGGGCATAAAATACATTCTTTATGGAATAAATTTCACAATGGAAGTAACTTTTTCTTTGTCAGGAAGAAAAATAGCCATTGTTGGTCAAAAGACACTGTTCAACACACACACACACATTTTCAGGCGGAATTTGCCGCCCATGGCACAGAAGGGGTTAAAATGTAAGATTGAGATGAGCACGTAACGAGAATCTTTTTTTTTTCTTTTCAGGTCTGAGCCAGTGCAGCGTTGCAAGCGAGTCTTCCAGGCCTTGATCCACCAGTCCATTACTGAACTCTGTGAGATTGGTGATTCTCTGATTGCACCTGTACGGATGGGAGTAGCTAGACCTTCCTCTCCCTTCCCTCTCTTCAACAGCCATGCTGATGCTATTCAGGTTAGCAGGGCACTTGCTTCATTCTATATTTTGGTTGCCAGGACGAGATGGTTGCTTAGGTTGCCAATTTCAACACTTAGTGTTCAATTACAGTGAACTTCACTAAATACACATGAAATTATAATACTAGTGATTCCTTTTTAGTTGCTATCAGGGCAACAAAGGGGAAGACGTTTAGGTTGCCCAGCAGGATTTAAGGTCATCGATGGCTAATGAGCAGCTGCTAATTTCGAGCCCATGGTTAGTTGATGGTGTGCAGTTCTTCCTCCTCTATGGCCTTGACAGAAAGTGTCCGCAAGGTTTTCTGAATAAACGTGATTGTAAAGTAAACAAAGAACCCTTTTGTAAATTAGTGGTTGTTTTGGCTTGCACAATTATTAGAATTTAGCTCGAAACCACGTTCACTTGAAATACAAACACTTCAAGGTACATAGAAACTTAAATGTATTGCTGATAGATATTTCAAAAGTTCCTTTCCCTATCAAACAAACTGAGCCCTTCCCAATGAGCAACCAGCCTAACTCAAGGGTTTTATGAAATGTGGTCCCGTTTCATAAAACTTGTATCAGTAACAACTTCCACATTTCTATGACAAATTTGCTCTCAGCCAATCAGATGCAAGGATTTCAGTCGCTTATAACAACTATCGTAATTTGTCATTGATATCAAGCTTTATGTTGTTGTAACTTGTTATAGATATCAAGTTTTATGAAACAGGGCCCAGGACCCCGTTTCATAAAGCTTGTTATCAATGACAAATTATGATAGTTGTTATAAGCTACTGAAATATTTTCATCTGATTGGCTGAGAGCAAGTTTGTCATAGACATGTAGCAGTTGTTATTGATAATAAGTTTAATGAAACCGGGCCCAGGTCATATTATTATTTTATCAGTTGAGGAATACGCTCAAACAGTATATTTTTTATCTTCTCATAACCTTCTCTCTGATTATTCAACATTATTATTTGTATGAATGGTTTTCAGGCGACCAAAAAAATTGGTGTATCTCATGGTTTGCGCAAAAGTGCAAGGATGACCTTGCATTTTTAAAACAATTTCTTATGATTTTTGTAAAAGTACCCGGATGACCGTGCAATATATTTCCATATCTCATGGTTTGAGGTGCGTGTGACACTAAAAAAAGTGAATACACGTTTAAATACGCAAAGGTTGTATGTGCGCAGCCCATGCAAGCTGCTTTGGTCAGGAAAAAATCATGTTTTTTTCCTGTGTTTTATGTTGAAATCAATACAAAAAACATAAGGACATGTAATGGTGAAAATTGAGGAATTAGGTTTCATACACTTAATAATAATGATATTGAATGGCTTTTCTTTCATGAGACAGAAGGGTATATGGCACTCGCTTTAAAAATATTTCACTCGTCGTGCAGACTCGTGAAATATGCTCATAGCTTGTGCGATATACCCTTGTATCCCTCTCAAGGCCATTCAATATTATATAAATATTCCATTTTAGGGAAGTGAAGAGCTGTTCTTTACCGAGCCCCTCCCAATGAGATCCGCCTCTAGCAACCAGCCTAGTTCAAGCCACACCCACCATCACTCCGCCTCTCTAAGGACACACCCACATCGTATCACTCGTAATCGTACCATCGATGAAGACGATCAGGACATGGAGGTCGGAGAAGGAGAAGAGGTGAATCCAAAACTCCTGATGCATACTGTGGCAACAGTTGCTTCACGTTCATTTCCTAACCCTATCTGAACTCTCTTCCATACAATCTAAATATTGGTCTCACATTTACTTAAACAGAGATTTAAATTTCAAAACTATTTTTGAGATTTGATGAGCAAGACATACTCCAAATGGGTGTGGGTATGAATAAGGATAGATAAGTAGACAACTTTTTTTTTTTCCATTGGTCATCTTGTAATCAATATGAAGTGGAGAGAAAGTGATGTTAGATGTTTATAGATAAAGTTGATTGCTGGTCATGAGATTGAATTGTGAAAGAAACTGTCTCAAAGCAATTGAGAAAGGTTGATTATATAGCACATAAGAATTGGTGTATACTGTAAGGTTTCGTAATCACCAAAATGATAAGAAATTGACTCAGTCCTGCTGTGAGTCACATGCACTGCACACAGAAATACATATATGGGACTACACACAAATGTTCGGCCCAGACACTTCAGCTGTTTCTTGTCATATTTTGAATATGAGGGCATTTGAAGAGCAATCCTTTTCAGGGGATATTTCTACTGTGATAATCTTCCAAACTAACATAAAAAGAATCAGAAAGCTCACAAATTGTTTTTTACCTTTTCCAGAACTCAATCTTCTCTTTAATGTGGTAGTTTATTGTGGAGAGAAAGAAACCATAGGCTATGAATGGGTGAGAGGGGAAACAAAATGTATCACCTAATTTACATTTTTGTTTTCCATCATTGTTTATAGATTGACATGGTTGAAGGAGATATAGTGGTTGTATCTAGTGACGTGCGTGAAAGGGATTCCAGCAGCGCCCCACCCAGAGATCCTAGAGAGCAACCGAGCCAAGATGACCAACCAGAAGATGATGGTAAGCACACAATATCCTTACTCTTAACATTTCCAAAATAAACAGAAAACTAATTCAAATTGGTCTGTTTTGTTTGTTTTTGGAGGGAGTGACTGTGTATTATAAGATTTGTAGATGTGAAATTTTTTCTGCTATCGTTGTCTAATATGTAGGCTATCCAGTGTCGGAAATACACGGGGGCGACGGGCGATTTCGCCCTCGTCGGCCCCCATATCGCCCCAATAAATGCTGGAAAACCTGTATTTTAATGATTCGAAAGAAAATCACTACTATGCTCAAAAAGCAGCTGAATTCAACCTTTTCTCGTTGTTGACTCGGAGCTTAGTACATCGCGAGTGTGTAGCATCGTGAGCGCTAGACCAAATGACAATTATAGCTAGATACACGGAAACTGAAGATAGCGCTTTTTTCACGCACAATACAGTAACTACACGCATTCTATATCAGGGTTGTATAAATTCATCAAGAACTTCATTTCACTTAGTCTTTGCGCGACACCTTTTGTGAAAATTTCCTTTCCAAAACGCAATATCACTGTTACAATGATAGGTCTAAAATTACCATCATCCGTGTAATAAGACTATCACTAGATCTGCGACCGGATACACCACACAGAGATATTGTCCCTTACCATATTAAGTCCGTAGTCACCTCAAAAAATCAATCTGTAAAGCCAAAGCCTGTCTAAAAAATGCGGAATTAGTGCCATTTTTTCAAAGCACGCGGCGCTTAAGTCGGGTTGTGAGAAACAGAGTCACCGAAAACGCTTTACAAATCAAGAAATCGGTGGATTTATGACGGAGGTTTTTTCTTATCGCGCGCGAGATGGATGCTCATCGAGTGAGATGGTATCTGCGAAAAACAAATTGGAAAAGAAAAATCGCCCGGAACTGTGCGCATTCACAGTGTATATGTACGTACGTACGTCCTAGCGGATTTAGGAGTATTATGTGCGAGAGAAAAAAAACAAACACAAACACGCACACACACACACACACACACACCAAGCCCGCCTTTTCGCATAAAATAAACATCTCTCCGGGAAATAGCCTAATGACAGCAAATTCGGGTGAAATTGACCTATTGTTGGTTCATTCCTTCAGATTTTGAAAAAAAAAAAAAAAAAAAAAAGATCTGATGGGGGGGGGGGGGTGAAGTTAAAATTTTTAAAATCTATATTTTAAAATTAAATTGGGCAGTATGACGTAAAGTAAACCTGTGCATGAGATAGTACGATTAGTACCAATGTAACAGCAATCGCAATATCACAAAACACCCAAAGTGACAACCAATCTGCACTTTCCATTAAAATGGTAGCCCCAATAATATAAGAAATATCCCCATAAAATTCAAAAGTAGCCCCAAGGAAAAAAAAAAAGTAGCCCCTAAAAAAAAAAAATTATTTCCTAGGCTGAGGCTATCCCTTGGAAGATCTACCACAAACTGTCCTGGATTTGGTTTAAGTTACCTAAACCCCTAAATGTGTTACACCTGTGTTAAGGAGATTTTTTAAAGAAAAGAATGACCTTTATTTTCTAGCTGGTGTAATTGCTAGTCCCACATTTTCATTTCTGTGCATATTTTTGGTCATTAATGTTCCTTGCGAACAGGATACATGTATCTGCTATTGTCCTCATGATAGTTGTTGTGGAATGAAGTTTTTCTGGACGTTTTAGAAACTTGAAAAATTTTGATTCATTTCGATCCAGCTGGTAACGAGAGTGACATGGACTTAGACCTCTTAGCAGAGAGTGACTACGACAGTGAGAGCAACCATAGCAACCAAGATCAGGAGAGCAGTGCTCAAGATTCCAGTCGTCGGGGTGGGGTCAGCGCTCCAAATACAGGTTCAGATGCTGGTATGTTCCCTTAAATTCTTAACTCCAGTGTATAGTACTTGTCATTCCTGTGCATATTTATTATAGAAGAATGGGACATGCTGATTATCCCAGTAGCATCAACTGATTATGTGCATTGCTCCAGTTACTCTTTGTAAGTTAGAGTAAACTTTCCTGCTGTATGCATGTTTTCATAATAACAGGTAATTTATGGAGTAATATAGGTGCTAAAAGAAGGACAGTGACTTGTGTTTTCTTTTGAAAATGAACACCTAACATTTTTCTGTTATTATTGATCAATCTTTAACTAATTTTGAATTTTGAGTAATCATTATACTGCTAATTGGTTTCAATAATTCACATGACTTATGATTACAAAAGATATCCTGTACGCAAAGACATCAATTTATTAAAATCTCCTCAATGTTAGACAGAAGAAGTCTTGTGTTGGAATCACCCCCCCCCCCCTCCCCCCAGATAGCTTATGGTAACAAATCAACTTATCAGTTACTGAAAATGCACAGAGGTTTTACACTTGTGCTCTTTTGGTTGATGAAGACCTCAAGCTAATGCTTTTCTTTGTTCACTTAAATTTGCTCAGGCAACAAATGCTCCTGTCTCTATTTCAATATAGGGTTATCGTGGCTGCAAAAGCATTTAGGTTAGGTTTAGTGTTGGGGTTCAGTATAGCATTTGTTCCAAGATTGAAGTTAGGAATTTGGACTGCAGAGCATGTGTCATACAACCCTCTTTTTTCTCACCTGCTTATCATTCTCAGGTGGAGGTCTAGCATCACTCTTCTTCTCCGAAGACGAGTCGTCGTCCAATGCTGATGAAGCCGAAGAGGAAGAGGAGGAGGACAGTGACAATGAGTTCAATGAAGTCGAAGAAGAGACCGTTGACCAGGCTTTCAATGAAGACTCACTGGAGAGACCTACCACAGCTAGCGCTAGTGGCTCACAAAGCATTGAAGGGAACAGGTGGGACATGAACACCCAAACTTGTATACTGTGAAACCTGCTTAGCAATCACCTACCTGTACAGAAAGACCAATTTCTATAAAGACCATATTTTATTGTCTCCCTCCAGCAGTGTTTCCCATTAAAACGTGTACTATAATAGACCACCAGCTTGGTATGACTCTGTTTCTTGTCTCCCTTGAGTGGTTCTTTACTGTATATGTTTTCTTATGATTAAAGATAATGACTTACTGATTTCTTTTAAGATGCTATTTATTAACATTTATAACTATTTAGTACAAGTCCATATGATATTGCATTATTTGATAACTGCTGGACATTAGGACATACATTATTTCTAAATTCTGTAATTACTGCATATGAATGATGATACATTCCAATTTTCAACCATTTTCCTTTTGAATTTTGTATTGTGTTTTGTTATGTAGATCCAGCCAGCCACCACACCCCCTCCAATGGGCCTTCCGTAATCAGCAACCTCTGTCCTCTAGCAACCCCAGGACCAGCGGCTCAGGTGTGGTTAATGAAGTGCTAGGGTCTGCCAGCTCTGCACCCCCTGTTGGTAAGTAACACACCTCTTCTCCAAACGGTAGAAGATCTTGTCCACTTGCATTCTCTTACTTGGAAATACGCATATTGGTTGCAAACTCCTACTTTTGTTGTGGTTGTTACTGATACACCCATATGTCTAGAACAGGTGACTTATAAGCTCAGAGAAAGTTGTAACTGTAATATATTTTCAATTAAAGAACTCCACCTTTGCACAAAATTTGATTTGATTTATTTCATGGAATGCTTAAGTGCCAGCTGCAAAGAACATGCCATACATCAATCTGTTAAACTGTCTAGAGGGACCAAATACTACTTCCCTAATTGGTCTATGAACCCCAACCATTAAACAATTTTCGGGAGACTAATTCTTACTCACTTTCTCTTCTCCTCAGTACCAACAGGTCTGATCTACATAGACCCCTCCAACCTGAGACGAACCACCATCTCCACCGCAGCGAACCCAACCCCACCCAGCTCCAGCTCAACGGAGACTGCACCCACCACTACAGCAAGCCGTCTAGCGAGGGCATTTGGCATTGTGCTCCGACAGGTCTCTGATCTGATGGCTTCACTACCCAACTACAAGGCTCCAGAACCCCTCACTGAAACACTAGAGATTACGGCTGAGAATGCTAAAGAGTTGCAGGTCAGAAAACTTGACACCTGATGTCTCATTCATTTCATTTATTCATTTTGTTCACAGAATTAAAGTAATTTTGTACCAATTAAAGAGCTTGACAGTTCATAAATCAGTAGACTAATTTAAACCAGGTTTAACTTAGTCTGTCTTTATCAGTAGCCTGATTTTAGCACTTTTTTCCATTTGTTTGTGTTCGTACATCGTTTTTGCATCTTTAATTTATATGCAATACTTGATAAGTTTGGTTCCATTTGTTTATTTTAGAGTATGTTTAGATATTATAAGTATCATATGTTTGTCTCCTCAACAGAACTATGTCCAGTGCAGTCTGAAGCCTACATGGGACTGGTTAGTATGCGTGATGAATAGTACGGAGGCTCAGCTACGGTACGGCAAGGCACTCATGGGAGCGACTGATCCCTCTCACCCGACACATCCCATGCGCAGCCAGTACATGCGCACCCTGAGGGGTGCCGCCCGTGATGCAGCAAGTCGGGAAGAGACAGCTTACCAGCACTCCCTGGAGAGCAGGAGACGAGGAACCCATAGCAACACAGAGGAACACAGCTCTATGATGGACTACCTGAGCTATGTGCTCTCACTCATGAGATCTCATAACAGTGAACACTTAGGGTCACTCCCCATGCTTGACATTGCTGCTATGAAGCACGTTGCCTATGTCCTGGACTCCTGTATTTACTTCTTGCGTTGCTTTGAGCGTGAGCCACTCTCCGAACCCTCTCAGGCATCCTCAAGCAAGCGCTCCTGGTGCTTCACCCAGGACGTTGATCCAGGTGAAGCCAGCGATTCCAACATGGATGTAGAGGGTGGAGAGGAGGAGCGTCTGGCATCGTCTGGTCGCAAACATCCATTCTTTGTCCGATCTGATTCTACCACCTTCCTAGGTTGCCCACCACCTGATCCAATCGAGACTCCTCTCTCGGAAGCTCTACCCTTGGCTGATAGACCTCACCTGCTGCAGCCAAGTGCCACCAAAGAACAGCTTTTTGGAATGCCTCAGAACCCAGTCCTTCCTACAGACTCAGATGTAGCTCTCGGTAAGGTCATGTGCAGAAATATGCATTACATATCTTCTGCAGAGAGCTATGTAAAAGTATATCAGTTAATGTCCTTCAGGATCTAAGCAGATGATATGTTCTGTTTCATATGTCTGGTGTTAGCTTTTGTTTCATTTTCTCTTTTTTTTTGGTCAGGAGCAAGGAATTATCTCAGTTTGTAGCTTTAAAGGTCATGTAAAGTTTTGGTAAACCCTCAAAAACTGTTCGTCAGATTTCTTCAATTTTTGTTGATAAATAGCAAGAAACTAGCAATACTAAGACACTGTGAAGATTTCGCCTCCTAAAGTTTAATATTAAACAAAATAAGAGGCAAAAACTAATTTATGTGCCGGGACAGGCACGTAAAATCCCAACAAAGGCAGCATGTGCTATACACTGTACACACACGTATAAAACCAATGAGTAGCTACACACAGTGCACACACGCTGTCTTTTTGCGAAGCCCCAAGATTGCTGTGCGGGGAGCCGTCAGGGTGGAAGGGTCCTAGCATAATGGCAGTGATCAAGCATTCTTTACAGATATTTACACTGAAATTCACCAGAAATCATAGATGGAATACCAAATGATCTCTTACAGACATCTTTTAATACAAGGAGAACAACATGAGACTATATTTAACATGTTTCTTTCCAATTTCCTTTTTGCTACCAATACTCTACATGAGCCTTAAGATCTTGCTTTGAAATTTCTTCTACCAGTCATGGGAGATCATGGTATCAATGAAAGTTAAGGTCTTCATAATACAGTTCACCACTCTCACTGTTTTGCATTCTGTCATTGATATGTACCTGATTCATAGGTCACAACCAGTCTGTGACAGTGCACCAGTCCTTCAGGTTTACTTTGTACCAGACTTGCCATTTAGTGTGCTTTCCTTTTTATAGGTCACAACCAATATGTGACAGTGTACCAGTCTTCCAGCTATACTTTGTATCAGTGGTATAATTTTTCTTACTTCCATTTTTATGTGCTTGATGCATTGGTCAAAACTAATCTGTGACAGTGCACCAGTCTTTCAGCAATATTTTGTACCAGTCTTGCCATATAGCTTACCGACATTTATTTAACGTTGATGCATAGGTCACAACCAATCTGTGACAGTACACCAGTCTTTCCTGGAGATCCTCCCCACCCAGATGAGCGTGTCTCAGCGTCAGGTCATGGGTCAGCCAGGGATGGATGATGACCAGGAGGAGGAAGAGGAGGAAGAAGAAGAAGCAGAGGAGATGGAGGATGGAGCAGCCACTGGACCACCAGTCCAACAGGCTCCTGGTGAAGAGGAGAGACCAGAAACCCAGGAATCATCCTCAGTAGCGTCAGGTAAGTTGGTGATCTGACACTTGCTTTAGCGACATTTGCTCTGGGCTATAGTTCATCAAAGGTATAGGGTTAGGATATCGATTGGGTTTGAAGGTAGAATTTTTGTTTGTGTTTGATATTGACCTTGCAATCCTCACCAGGCCCCCGTTGCATAAAACTTACCATTAACGGTAACTTTGCCATCAGTGGTAACTCCCATGGAAACCTTGATTTTGATTGGCTATTGAGTGATGTTAACATGGTTGTTACCATTGATAGCAGAGTTACCATTAACGGTAAGTTTTATGCAACGGGACGCAGAGCATGATTCATAGAACAGGTTAGATATTTATCCAAAGGTGCCCACCTTGACTCAATGGACGTGAAATCATTGTTATATGTATTTGTTATTTATAATGATGCAATATCATTTTAAAGCATAGAGACTACCAGAGATGTAAACATGAAGTGACATATTTCTCCCATGTAGTGAAATATTTTGATAATTATGGCACTTTCTCTTTCTGTTTTTAACATCTCTTTGAAAAATACACATGTACTTGTAAGTCTTTAATATAAACAAAAGAAGGCATATATTTATATCATAAGCAAATAGAATGATAATTATTTTGCATGAATTTTCCATCCTCTGTAACAGGTGCAGTTTCAGCAGCCACAGGATCAACGCTGCCGGTCAGCCAAAGCTTGGGAGAAAGCAGTGACCTGTATCAGCCCTCAGTATCATCATTCTCATCTAGCAGCTTCTCAGGTCCATCTGATTACAGTCAATCAGGTCCAGGATCGGCACCAAAGACCACTTCCCAAGATCAGCCTAGGAACTTGAGTGGAGTTATCCATGGCTCTTCTGCTCCTGGTGGCCCTGGACCTTCACATGGAGGTGATGGCGAAGGTAGTGATCCAGGACCAAGTGGTCTAGATGTTGCTGGTAGCAGTGGTAGTCAGGCATCTTCTGCAGGACCTTCTGGTGTTGCCACTGCAGCAGGTGCTTCTGCAACAGTTGTAAGTGTGATCCGCACAACCGGTTCAGTGGATAAATCTGCAGCAGACCCTCAAGCCCATAGCTCAGGAAGTAGGGAACCGTTGGTCAATCAGCCAGGTCCGGTGAGGGTCTCTGAGATACCCCTCCCACCAGACCCTCTCAGGGACAACAGTGAAGATCTATCTGGTCCTAGCAGGAATGTAAATCTGGGTGCCCTCTTCCATGTAGGAGGAGAAGAGGCTGTACAAGCTAGCCCAATGAACCTCTCTGAATCTGCCAATAGTGGACCAGCTGTTGAACCTTCACCCTTAGAGTTGTCCAATCATGAGACAGGAGAACGTAGTCGTCCAACATCAGCTACAAGAGACCTTGATGGAGCTGATCCTGAAGATGGAGGAAGGAGGAAAGCTCCTGGAAGAGGTGGTCCAACAACCATTACTGTTGATCGAGCTGATATACAACCTGTTAGTGACATTGATCAAGTCATCAGACTCACAAGGTACACACGTACTACATGTGTATGCATCTACATGTACTTGTAACCTTGTATAATGATATTGTTTCTTTTACTGAACCTTCCATTCTTTTTGAAAATATTTTGATTTGCAAATTTTCCTTTCACAGCGAAAGCTGATGCATTAAATCATAAGGGAGTTTTTAATGTGTAAATCAGTTTTTCTTCTTCAAGTAGTATATATTTCATATAATTTTTTTATTGCTACACTTTTCCAACAAGAAGTTATATAAAAAATGAAAGATCATGGATTGAAGTCAAGAAATGTATCAAAATTGCCAGTTATTACGGGGCTGCCATGATGTTTGCTTTGTCAGTATTTTGCCTTTTATTATTTAGATTCTCATTTTATTTAATTTAAAAAAAAAAAGAAAAATCATGGTTAAAAAATGAACACAAGTGGTACAGTTGCTCCAACATACACTCGGGCGACAATTGCTCCAGGCTTTATTTTGTCAAAGACATAGGGTAGGGGTTAGGTATGGGTTTGGTCCAGAATTGAGGTTCAGAATTCTGTTACAAAATTACCGTGGAGCAATTGTCACCGCAGCATATGTCGTACAACCACCATGCAAGATTTTTTTGTACTTTATTCTCTTGCATGTGGTGTACTTTTGGAACTTATTAATCAAACCTTAGTATGCCAAATCACAACATGTGAAACTTTGTCCTCAACTGCATTCTCAACCCTTAATTCCATATCTGTACTCTTTCAGGCCGTTGTCTCCTCTGCTGTCAGCTGACATGCTACTTGGTAGATGGCGTCTGTGTCTAGAGCTCTTTGGCCATGTCTTCTTGGAAGATGTTGGTGCAGAGCCCGGATCAGTCCTCAGTGAGCTGGGAGGGTTTGAGGTCAAGGAGTCACGCTTCAGGAGAGAGATGGAGAAACTCAGGAACAACCACACATCTAAGGATCTTACTTTAGAGGTAGGTCCATTAATGTATGGAGTAAACTAGCCATCTATGTCATTTTGTATTTACAATGATAGTATTTGAAAAGTGAAAAGCCATGTCTTATTGGTCAAATATTTTCAAGATCTTCGATGCTACCACAAGGTTTGCATTGTAAATTGTATATCATTCTTTTTCCTTTTTGAATATTCATAATCTTCAATTCAAGGCATCCTTGATATAGGAATATTTGTTATGTTTCAGAGAGGTTATAATGTGCAATATAACTTTGCTCCAGTCTGTATGGTTGTTTGAAAATGATTTGAATGGTTTTACATGCATAATAACATGACAGATTTTCAGACGTTACCACTTCCAAACATTTCTTTCCATGCAATGCTGGGGCATAGTTGACTCAGCATTTGAAAACCCGTTTTGAAAACCTGTGAAGCTATTGTGAGCTTGCTTGTTTCAGAAAGTTGATGCATCATGAGTGAGCTGTATTGTTGGAAGTTGGGTTATATTTCTTAATTTCAAATTAATCATGATGCTTATCTTCAGGTGGAGCGCTCTCGTGACCTACTGATCCAGCAGACAATGCGCCAGCTGAACACTCACTTCAATCGTCGGAGCAGCAGCAACTTGGCCGGTCTACCGCTCGCTGTACATCGGGTGAAGGTGACCTTCAAGGATGAGCCAGGCGAAGGCAGTGGGGTGGCAAGGAGCTTCTACACAGCCATTGCAGAAGCACTGATGTCTCCTGAGAGACTACCCAATCTAGATGATTGCCAGGGTTCTAACAAGGGACCACAGTACAGTAAGTGGCTTGGTATTGAAGTATGTGAGTTATTCTGTTCAGAGGGCATACTAAATTATTTTGTGAGTATTTTGTAGAGAAGTTGTGTTCTGTAGAGGTGTAGTAGTCTAGTGGATACATCAACGGTTCACAGTTGGAGCCCAAGCCTCTGCACTAATGCCCTTTGACAAAATACTAATCTACATATGTCACTCTCTGCCCCTGGGGGTGTTTCATAAAGCTGTTTGTAAAGTTGCGCATGACTTTACGAATGACTTAAATATGACAAGCCAGATGGGATGCTCAGTCATTGTTAACTGCATCACCTAAAGTTGAACTGTGCAGATGTAGATTAACATTCTTATAAAAAAAAACATTTTTAATGCAAAGTATATTTTTTGCCTTAATTTAATTGAGGTTATTGGAAATACAGTCACTCTTTGTTAAAACATCAGGAAAAACTTCGGGCATCCTATCTGGCACTTCATATTCAAGTCGTTCGTAAAGTCATGCGTAACTTAATGAACAGCTTTATGAAACACACCCCAGGTGTAGTAAATGGATACCTGGTAGGAAGTTACTCTTAAGGCAGCTTAGCTAAAGCCAGGGTACTAGTATTTTGTTTGGCTTTGAGGATCGCCTGGGATGGATATGTGTGCAAATAAATGAAGCTATTATTATTGCTATTATTATTATTTTTTCATTAAAACTAAAAAGCATTTTTTCTGCCCTGTTAACATATAGAGCCACAGGTAATTACATTATTGTTCAAATCCAACACAGGTGGATTGCTCCAAGCTGTAGCCTGTGTTATCCATATGAGATAGAAACTTTAATAGTTGATATCCCGATCCTTTAACCTCTCCAGGTCTTATTCAGAGACTTCGCAGCAGGGAGAGAGAAAGAGAACGTCAGCGTCGCTCTGAGCTACGGACAGGCAGTGGACGCATGACGCAGAGTTTGGATCGTGACAGGAACACCCTGTCCTATGATGCAAGGCCGTTCTATCCTCGTGATAGCGCCAATTCTGATGACCGCAGTGCAGACTATGAACCCCTTCCACCATCCAAGCAGGCTCTTGGTGAAAGGCTCTTCCCAAGGGTGTATGCTCTACAGCCAGTAAGTATCCTCAAGATCCATTTGGAAAAAGAAAGATTGTACCACTTATTTTGAAATGCAAACAAAATGAAATACTCCTAAATGAATTTGTTGGTAAGGCTTTTTGTATTTGTATGCTAGTCTTGTAAAGTTCCAGTACTTTATCTATCTGTGCTTATATCTCTTCTTCATTTCATTTCTATCTAAAATATTCTGTAGATATCATTCATTGGATCTACCTTACAATATAATTTTTGTTTGTTAGTTCAAGTCTTTGAGAATTTTGGTTTATGACTTGTATTTATAAAGGTGGACTCAGTAATATCTGGTTTTGCTTTATGGAGTGCTGAATGTCAAGTTCTTTATTCTGTAACAGAATTGATAAAGGAAATGAGTCCATTAAAAAAATGAAAATTAGAAACTGATTTCATGTTGATATGACGTGTTTTGTTCATTTTAGTTACATAGTAATGGTAAGTTTTACGGGATGAGAAGGTTGATACATGCTACTCCATGAATCAGTAAACTAAATCAACCCACTTAATTCTTTCAGGACAGGAATTATTTAAGGGCTAAATTGATCACATTTTGTTCTTCAAATTGGCAACAATAATATTTTTTCTTTAAGTGCTACATGGTTCTGATAAGGTGTAGTGTCTTTGAGAATAATATACTTGATTACAAATTTTGTCGAAAAGTTGAAAAAATTGACAATTTTGATAAAAAACAATGATTTTGAACCACTTAATGCAATGCCAATTTAAGGATTTTAAAGTTTCCTCTTGTTTTTGAAATTCCTGGCATGAAATGCAATATGGACATGTTACAAACATAGACATAGTATGTTCAGAATTTTTGCTCTTTCTCCTCATGCATCTGGTATATATTTTTTAAAGCTCTGAATCAAAAGTTATTGAGCCAAACCACAAAATTAAATTGGTAAATTGTCTCGAAAGGGTTAATGTGGACTAAAGTTAGTAAGCTTTTATGAATACCGGCTTTTTGTCTCTATTAGAACCCAAGACTGCACTACCTTTAACAGTGATGTATAGCATTGTCTACCTGTAATATCCATTGAAGCAGACTTAATACCAAATTTGTTTTCTTCCTTGTAGTCTCTGGCTAGTATGATCACTGGCATGTTGTTGGAGCTACCACCAGCCAGACTGCTGCTTCTACTTGCCAGTGAGGAATCCCTCAGAGAACGGGTGGAGGAGGCTGTCGATATCATCCTGTCTCGTGGAAGGTAAGAACTTTTATCGTCTGGCAGGTTTTGTTTCTGGATTTCAAAATACCATTAGTTTCTGTTACTTTTTGGGCCTGATGGATTATTTCCAGGTCGGCCTGCACGCTTTAGTAGAAACACACCAGATACTGTTTATACTGTCACCGGTACGGATTATCATGCCTGTCTCCAGAGGTGGAGGTGTAGAAGAAATTCCATTAACGATAAACGCCCACTTTCCAGACATCGGTTGCACACAGTAAATTCTGTGAGCTGCTCAGATAAACATATTATTGTGCTTCAGTAGATACAGACTCATTACATGCCAATAGGCGTTGGTGCTGAAGTTTTATTCCTGGTACACAATTTCATTATTTTCCGGGTCTCCAGTAGAAACATCCTGGGGAGCGTTTCATGAAAGGAAGTTGTCTGATATTTTATCCGACAACTGTTATAAGCTACTAAAATCCTTGCATCTGATTGGCTGAGAGCAAATTTGTCGGATAAAATATCTGACAAGTCCTTTCATGAAACGCCCCCCTGATTGTATTCAATTCACCACCTGAGAAGCATACCAGATTAATTCCTTTTCCCTGCTCCTCCACAGCCGTGACGACCCTACAGACAGCAGCCGTTTAGACCTCGATATCTTTGGTCTCGGAGAGAGAGAGAAGAGCAAGAACGATGGCAGTGGATCGACGTCGTCCACCATGGCGATAGAGACCGAGGACTGCGACGATGCCGATCGTGATAGCGAGACACTGTTCTTTCAGCCGGGCAAGAGAGGCTTCTACTCTCCCAGACCTGGCAAGAACTCTGGAGAGAGACTCAACGTCTTCAGGAATGTTGGCAGGTAAATCACCTTTTCTTCTTGATCTAGTTTAGTGTTGAATAACCTTTTTGCAAGTCCTTTGTTCCCTAGACTTACACTACAAAGTAGGTACATTAACAGGTCAATAATTTGTCAGCTCTTGTTGCAGTGCACCCAGGAGCCTATTCAGTCTGGACAGTATTTCTATGATATGCAGGAGTCAGTGTTCTTGTCCATGAATGCAAATAAATTTGAATATCTGTTATATATATATATATATATATATATATATAAAAACCCCTCAAAAAAAGTTCTGCAATTCAAGTTTAAGCATTTATATCTCTCTAGTAACTGTATGATCATCATCAAGTTTGATATCATTGTAAAGCTTGTTTATTCACCTTCACAATGATACCACATTTGTATTGATTATGTAATCACGGAATGTGCAGTGCACCTAAATATAGGGCAAAGTCAAAAGTGAAAAGTTGCAGAATGCATTGTTATTGTTCACACTGAGTTCTTAACTGGAATGAAAGGTTTTGTTTCTTTGTTTTTGTTCCTTTTGGTTTGTTTAATTTTGTATTAGGTGTGCATGTTTCTGCTGTAATCCCTTGTTTGGTGGACAAATATTGTTTTCAGTGATTTTGAAGTGGAATTATTCTTTTGTTTTAAGATGGAATGTGTTTTAATCAGCAACTGACTGTGATAACATTAATATTGTGTTTTGGTTTCATGCAGAATATTGCAAGTTTCCACCTTAGCAGTACACAACTGCGGTGGGGAAAAAAGTCTCCCCTCAGCAAATTATCTCATTTTCAGCCATGTAACCCTATCACAGAAACATAAGCAACACAAACTCTCCTCTTCTCTTGGATTGCTTTTCACTTCAACAAACACATTCCCCTTTCTTGATGTGAACTCATGTTCTTTAACTCTCTCTCCCCTCTCTAACGAAACAAAAACAAACACAAATACACAAATTTGCAAATGACAAAATGTTTGGCACTTTTTATTGAGTAACATGCACATCAAATGTGGAATAGCAAAGGATCAGAAGTTCAGTAGCGAGTAGAAGATCCGAATACAGCTACGACAGCCTGGCATCTCCTCCTCATGCTTGTCACCAGCCTGGTGATGTCTTGCTGTGGGATGAGGTTCCACTCTTCGATAAGGATCTGTCGCAACTCAGCCAGTGTAGTGTGATCTGTCACTCTGGCGCGTACAGCACGGCCAAGCTGGTCCCACAGGTGCTCGATTGGGTTCAAGTCAGGGCTGTTCGCAGGCCAATCCATCCTCGTCACTGCCTCCTCCTGCAGGTATTCGGTGATGATCCTTGCTCTGTGTGGGTGGGCGTTGTCATCTTGGAAGATGGCGTTTGGTCCAAGATTGCGCATGTATGGGATGACCTCTGGCCGAAGAATGTTGTCTCGGTATCTCTCTGCTATCAGGTTTCCATCAACAATGATAAGCTGTGTCTTTCCCTCAGCAGATATGCCACCCCACACCATAACACTGCCCAAACGCTGTTACCCGGTCGATGCAGCAGTCAGCGAAGCGTTCCCCACGGCGACGCCACACTTTCACCCTTCCGTCCAGTTTCCTCAAGCAGAATCTGGATTCATCTGTAAAAAGGACATTCTGCCACATTTCCCGGTTCCATCGAAGATGTTGCAAACACCAGCGTTGACGGGAATGACGATGCAAGGCCGAAAGTGCAGGTCTTCTTGCTGCCTTGTGAGCTCTTAAATTGGCTGCGTGAAGTCTGTTCCTGATGGTCTGGTCGGAGAGTCGCTTGGCAAATCTTCGAGCAAATCGTCCTTGCAGGTTCCTGGAAGATAACCTTCGATTCCGCAGGGCAGAAAGGGTCAGGAAGCGGTCTTCTTGTTGGGTTGTCTTCTTTGGACGACCACTCCTTGGTCTGTCCTTGACATCCCCAGTTTCCCGGAACTTTGCCAATAATCTGGAGATGGTACTGGGACTCATTCCAAATTGAGCAGCAACTTCTCTTTGGGGAATACCGGCTTCGATTTGGCCGATTGCTCGAGCCTTCTCAACATTTGATAGACGTGGCATGTTAACATACGCGAACAGCTACTCTTTAAAAGTAAGCACTGCCAAGCATAAAGCTTGTGCAGCAAGGCACATTTCATCTACCAAACAGGAAATAAAGTTGTTGAATCATTCATGACCCATTCAACATCATTCACACACACCCGACATTGCAACAAAAGCAATAGACAATAGCCAAGATAGCCATTCAATTTGCGACTTTTCACTTTTGACTTTGCCCTCTATTCAGGGGTGCTGTGCATTCAAGGATGACATAACCATTACAAATGGGGCATGGATGTGACGGGGGATAAATGAACTTTCCAATGATCTAAAAATCAAGAATGATTAAAAAGCCGCCAAAAAGATATCAAGGCTCAAAGTTGAATTGCAGAACTTTTTTTGAGGGGTTTATATGTTGAGAGCCAGAAGGGTGCCAACTCTACAGACTATACTCAAGCTACACATGTACATGTATAGTATGTAACTCTCATCACTTGTGTTCATTCTTATCTAACAGGATTTTGGGCTTCTGCTTGCTTCAGAATGAGTTGTGTCCATTGACCCTCAACCGACATGTCATCAAGTTTCTCCTTGGAAGAAAGGTGAGTTTAAAGATCATGAGGTGACCTCTTGTATTTCCTCACGTATATTGTGTATAATCTAAAGCCACCTATGTATTAAAAGTTTTAAAGAAGTAATTAAGATTAGGTTACCAATTTGCAACATGTTTTGCATTATTAACAGTAGTGTGAACCTTGCAGTGAAAAAAGTACATAGTGAAATATATATTACACTGGCGCAGTGAGCAATTAGCCATGGTAAGCTCTATGAGAGCTCGAGAAAACTAGAGAAGCACTCTGGTAAAAATTCAAAAATGCACAGAAATTTGTGCTTTTTTAAAGCAAATCCAAAAGAGCTTCCTTAAACCAATAGCTACTGGTATTTCTTTGTACTGGAACTATGTTGTGTGTATTTGAGCCTGCAAGGAAATCAAGACAATTTTTAATCATACAGACCTAGAAAAACTGCTATTTTGATTACGAAAATGCCAAATTATTAAAATTTTAATTCAATTCATGCAGTTTTGGGCAACTTATTCGATAGATAGCTTTTCCCCCCGTGAAACCATCATTATAAAAGATATTTCCTGTATCTCTCATCAGATCGGTTGGCATGATCTAGCCTTCTTTGACTCCACTCTATACGAGGGTCTGCGTCAGCTCCTCTTGGATGCCGAGAGGGGTCATGCCGCAAGCATCGCTGCCATGGAGCTGACATTCTCTATCCAGCTCAGTAAGGAGGAAGGAGGTCAGACAGTAGACCTTATACCAGGAGGGAGTAGGGTCAGCGTCAATACCGACAACATCTTTGAGTATGTGAGGCACTATGCAGAGTACAAGATGGTGACGGTTGCACTTAAGTGTCTAACAGTAAGTGGTCTAGAAGCTGCTTTAATATACAAATATACATGTACACTGCATAGTCCATTATCAATGAAAATTTGGAACTCATATTTATCAGGGTATATTCTACGTATGGTAGAAAATTTAACCTGAAACAAGTATCACACACTAAAATGTCTGATAGTTTTTTTAAGACATCATTTCTTTTCACCCGTTCCAAAGATAACAGTACAGGGTGTATGATGTATGTTAGCACATTGTTTTCTGCTACATATGGGTTATATAATTTAGTATGCAAATGAAATCTGCCTAACTATTGTAACAAATGATCTCTTTTATCTGTCCAGTCCATGAGACAAGGTCTCTTTGATGTCTTACCCCGTAACTCTCTGGATGGTCTAACTGCTGAAGACTTCCGGTTGCTGGTCAATGGATGCGGTCAAGTCAATGTCCAGATGTTGATCAGTTATACTACTTTCAATGATGAGACTGGCAAGCTAGGTGAGTAACGTCATTGCACTACTTCTTCATTTGACTGGATTTATGATTTTGTCCTTATGATGTTTAGAAGGGAAAATTGGGTTTGTCTTCATAAAGGTGGATAAGTTAAGCCGAGTTTAACTTCGTCCACTGATTTATGGAGCACCAAGTGTCAAGCTCTGTATTCCGTACAAATTTCTGTAATTCTGATACAAAATGATTAAATGAAATAAAAATGAGAAATTGATTTCTTGTTTTACAAGATGCGCCAGTTGACACTTGGCGGTAAATAATCAGTTGACTGAATCTACCCACTTAAACCTGAACTACAACTAGTACACTGGAGCAGGGTGTCATCACTTGAAAAAGGACTCATCTAGAGATTAAAGGGTACCAATCACCAAAAATAATTTTGCTCTGTATGTTACAGGTTTCATGTTGTTATATTATATTCAAAATATGGGCTTCAGATATCAATTCTATAAATTTTAATTACACTCTCTATAAGCGTAAAAGCGACCCATGAGTAGACTACTCGACGCACCCGTACGCGCTTGCTAAGATAAAGGCTTGCGCGGAACCAAACCTGGAGTTCAGTTCCGCGCGAGCATTTTCATGTTATCCTCAATTTCCTTCATACTCATCAAATGTTCACCTATACAATACCAGACAAAGTTTTTTGAGGTTGATTTTATACTTTCTAGCTGTACACAAATTATTTTTTCAGGTGATTGGTACACTTTAAAGAAGCTGGATCTAGTTTTGAGTTTTCAAATGCAATGTTGCATATTACTGTAAACATGGAATATTTCGCGGTGTGGAAATTTTTGCGCATTTCGTGCGGCATGAAATTTGCGCGAAAATAAAAACATGTGAATATTTGTGTTTATGTATTCTTTTGCCCATGAGCCTAGTGCCTCACAAAAATTAAAAATGTGTGAAATTCACTTTACTCATCCGAGTGTGAAAAATTAATCGCATGAAAATTTCCACTTTTACAGTATTCAATTATACTACCCAAAAGCTATTATTGTGAGAAAAAGGAAAATATCTTTTCTTACCATACATGATGGAAGGAGGTTAAATTAGCACCGTTGAAAACAGGGCATGGGCTAGTGTATTTCCTTAGCAGCATTAACAAAAATTACAAATTAGTGTACAGTTCTTTTATACAGATAATCACCAGCATTTGGGTGTTTAATGGTCTTCATCTAGATCCAGCTTCTTTAATCTCTAGATGAGTCCTTTCTCAAGTGATGACACCCCGCTCCAGCATTGTAAAACGCCCAGTTGCGTGTATCTGGAATGAATAGATAAACTCAAAACACAAAAATACCCACATCTGACTTATGGTACAGAGTTTCTTTCTACCATAACTTAATTTTGTTATGTTCTCAAAAAAAAAGAAGAAGACATTAACCTTGAAACCCAGTAAAAGTATAGAAATTAAGCAATTCCTAATTTGAAATGAAATCGCTTTACAGGTATATACATGTAAGTCTGGTGTAAATGATATCATTCATCCCATACATGCACCAATCTTCTGGAATGATTTTGCAAAATGTGTATATTATTACTGCATTTACAGGTATTTGCCCTTTTGACTGTGATATTAGAGTACTTTGATAATAAGATTGTAGTGCATTGATAATGAGCATCACAATTGCATGAACCTTTGTAGAAATGCCGAAAATTAGGGTTTTCAATCATCCAGATGTTTCATTGTCTACGCTTAATAAGGGTAGGGTTAAATCGCATAATGTGAGACAGATTGGTTTAGTGGGCATCCTTTATTTCTACATGGGTAGCAGTATGGTGACACGTGAAATACTGATATCATTGGGTCATCATAACAACTGTTTGATTAGGGATGACTATTACCTGGAAAAAATTACTTCATCTGGATTAGAAACAATCGAACTACATGTATTATAAATTCTTGTACTTAGACAGTTGTGTTGGTCCTAACTAACAGAAAAACATCATTTATCATGTGATTTAGAGGGAGGGGGACTTTTTTCCCTTCTTTGGCCCATATAGTAATACTGGTCAATATCACCACCATTATGAGAATTGCCATACATGCACACAGTAAATGTACATGTACATTATTGTGTGTGTGTTTTCCATCCAAACTGCGCATCCTGTGAAAAGACATTAATCCATTTGAAATCAAATCAAACGACTTTTCCATTATCAAATTTGTTAATTTCTTTTCTACATGTGACATGACTATGTATCTTATATTGTTTTTCATGAAAAATGTTTCAGTGGACAGATTTATGGTGCGAAAAAAAAACTTTCAATTATAGGTTTGTTTTTACGACACCAGCGATTTGAGAAAATCTCACTTTTGTGTTTTATTATGCCATACACATGTGTGTAAAATCAAACTTGTGTATTTAACATATTTACTAGTACTTCGAACTCATAATAAAAATTATACCAATTGATAGGTCGTTAATAGGTAATATAAATGTTGCCAAAATTTTTTTGACATTCTTTCAAAATTTTGAGCAAAAATGAAAATTTTAGTAAAAAATGTGCGTGGCATCCACCCACACATTATTCCTGACCTATTTGTGATCATTTTAGCACAGATGCCTTGCATTACCCCAAAATGCCATGGAATCTTTTTCTAGAGCACTTTTTGATTTTTAGCTGGTCTGCTATTAGATTGATGAGATGGTGTGGCTTTTCTTCCTAGGTGATGGTCATAGCAGTGAGGGAAATGACAAGCTATCTACCTTCAAACTATGGTTCTGGAGCATTGTAGAAAAGATGACAACTCAGCAGAAACAAGACTTGGTGAGTAGACATTGGGTGATTTCAAGTTCGGTGTTGGTGTTGGTGTTGGTGTTGAGAGCATGAACTGGGCTGCTGATTCTAGCCCCAACACCGAATTCGGGTTTATAAAAATAATACCAGTCACATTACTGATAGCTTAACACCTAGTGAAGTCAATCCCAGCACCAGCGTCATTTCAGGTTCGGTGTTGTGGCTGGTACTAGTTTTGCCCCAACACCAACACCAGCTCTCAACACCGAACTTGAATTCACCCATTGTGTTGACATTTGATCCTTTTGGTTGGTACTGTTCTGGTAATGTAATAAATGCTTTAGCGTAGGGTGCTCATATCCACCATGCAAGGTGCTTTAGGGTGATTCAATATTACCGCCATTGTAGGGAGGTTAACCTTTTTTTTTGGTGGTCACAACTTTCTGAGAATTCCTTCCTCTTCCTACCAGTTCGGTCGTCCAGGTTTCTACACCTCTGTGGAGAGCTGCTAGTGTAGATCTTGCTAAAAAGTCATTACACTACCAACACTAAGTGTAGTGATTCGACTGTTCAAAATTTTTACTTTGGAAGTGAAAAGTCCATGAAAAAGTTGTCAGAAAGTAGTGGTTTTATTGTTAAGGATTATTAAGGATGAAGCAACAATAGACAGATTATCGCCTCGAATAATAGGTGGTCAATTGTTCCGTTTTCACAATGCATAACATAAGGATATACTCCTTGGGAGATGATGGGCCAATGATGGGACAGGAAGTCAGCTATTGTTCTTTTGCCAAAAGCACTACTTTGTTACTAGTAAATCATTACTTATCCACCCTAATCCTACCACCATTGTACAGCTTATCCACTCCTCTTTCACTCCATATGAACAACTGTCTCACATCAAAAGCATCAGGGAAAGAAAACACAACAAAACCACTTATTTATGACAACTTATTCATGGACTTTTCACTTTCAAAGTACAATATTTTACATTCAGACCACTACACTTAGTGTTGATAGTGTTATTGCTGTTTCAGGGATCTAACCCACAATCTTCATTGTGTACTGTTAGGTCTGGGCCCTGTCTCTTAAATCTTGTTATCAATAACAATTCACAATGACTGTTATAAGCTACTGAAATCATTGCATTTGATTGGCTGAAAGCAAATTCGTCATAGATCTGTTGCAATTGTTATTGATAAAAAGAAAGTTTTATGAAGCGGGGTGCTGTTGTATCACACATGTTCTGAAGTACTTTGCAAGGTTATTTTGCTGAAGAATAAGTAAGTCTGTGTATTGAATATAGGCTCTTTTGTGCATGTAATAGAAAATGGAAATCATGCAACATAACGTAATAATCAGTCTTGATATTCAGTTGTAAATGTCTCTTCTTGTCTTTCCACCATGCAGGTGTATTTCTGGACCTCTAGCCCTAGTTTACCAGCGAGCGAGGAGGGTTTCCAGCCCCTCCCAACCATCACAGTAAGGCCCCCCGATGACAACCACCTTCCCACCGCTAACACCTGCATCAGTCGTCTCTACATCCCCCTCTACAGCTCCAAGGCCATCTTGAAGAAGAAACTTCTACTTGCTATCAAGACCAAGGCGTTTGGCTTCGTTTAACTCCAGAAGCCTCTTCGTTTCTCATTACCCTGTGTCGATCCAAACTATTCTGAAGAGAAACTCCTCAAAACCAAGGCATGGGGATTTGTCTAGATCCTTTAGAAGCCTGTGCAATGTACCTTGATTCTCTCTGCCGATCCAAAGCCATTCAGACGAATCACCATTATAGCTGCATTTGGCTTCGTCTAATTCCTCTATGATCCTGTACATTGTACATCACCCTCTACAGCTCCAAAGCCATCTTGAAGAAGTTTCTACTTGCTATCAAGACTAAGTCATTAGGCTTTGTCTAGACTCTACAATCCTCTATGTTGTCCTTGCCCTCCACTGATCCAAAGCCATTCCGAAGAAGCTTCTTCTTGCTGTCAAGACTAAGGCATTTGGCTTCATGTAGTCCTTTTAAAAGGCTCCTTGTTGTACATACCCTATGTCAATCCAAACCATTCTGAAGAAGGAGTTCCTCTACACCAAGGCATGGGGGTTTGTCTAGTTCCTTTAGAAGCCTGTACAGTGTACCTTGATTCTCTCTTCTGATCCAAAGCCATTCTGGAGAACAAGCTTCTATTCTCTAACAAGACCCAAGACCTGAGCGTGTACAGTGCACATTGTACATTAATCTCTGCCACTCTAAAACCATTGCGAAGAACGAGTCCCTCAATAGCAGGGCAAGGGCATTTGTCTGATCCCTTTAGAAGCCTTTACAATTTATTTTGATACTCTCTACCACTCCAAAGCCATTCTGAGGAACAAGCTTTTTCTCTCTTGCAAAACCGATGCAATTGGCTTCCTGTAATTCCTTCATGAGCCTGTACATTGCATATTACCCTCTGCCACCCAGAGGATATCCAGAACAAGCTCATCAAGACCAAGGCATGGGGATTAGTCTAATCTCCTTTCTCTTTCTTACCAAGCGGTGGTACACTTCTGACTTATCCTTTTCAGGTGCTGGTTCATGTGAACAAAGGCGTTCAGAGTCTGATTTTATCCTTATCAGATTTCATACTAACAAAGACATATGGACTTGTTGCATCCTTTGAGCTATCATCCTGACCAAAACTAAGTTACATGTATTTGTTCAGCAAGTAGCTACGGAAACTTGCAGAAAAGGGGAAAGTGGTGTCTGATGCATAGTAGAAAAGTGTATAAGAATACTGTTTCAGTGACTTCTACTACAAGTACATGTACGTGTATAGTCCCCAGTTTTTTTCTGTCCTAACATTGTGTGCTAATCCTTGGACAGCTGTAGATCAACACCCTCTGATATTAGCATGTAATGTCCGAGGATTACTATTAAAACCATATTAGTACTTTTTGAGATCAGTGCTTTTTTGTGAGATGGTGTCCTGTGCCAAAGAACATTGGCAGTATGCCCAGTCCTACCATGGCAACCGTCTTGCCAAGGCAAACTTACACCTGTAATCCCTCCAGAAATGTGCTCTATGTAGCGTAAGTAAGAAAGCTACAAGTAAGAAAATGTGTCTCACTGGAGCATTAGTGCTATTTAAGTAAAGTCAAAGGAAAAGCGTCTTGCTAATCCAGATCTACTGCTTCTTGAAGCCACATTTCAGCACTTATAGGGAATGAAGATGGGACAGAGAATTCAAAGTGCTTTGACATGTAAGCTGGATGTCAGAGCTCTGCACATAGTGGTTGGTTAAATGGAAATTGACGTAGAATCCTCCGAGGTGAAATAGAATAAGACATCTCCTGAGAACCCCAAAGGACATAACTCACATGTCATGTTTTATGTTATTTAGTAGTCATACCTGTTTAATTATGCCCGATTCTTTTTGAGTGGGTGGTAATATTTATATTTCTTTTATGTTCAAGTGATTTTTTGTTGGAACATATTTTTTATATTTCATAGGGGGAGTATTGAAAAAGCCCGGTCTATATTTTAAAGTAGACATGCATTACTATGATTTTGAATAAAAAGCACTCATTGCTTGAAGTTTTGGTTATCCAACAGAAGGTATTGTAGAGTGAGGAACTTTGATTGTGGTTAATACGGTTATTCTTGAAGCAGTTGTTTAAATATGAAATGCTAAGAACAAATGTAGTAAATTTGTATTGAAAAATACAAAGTATATTTGTAAAGTTGAATAGCCCAAATTATTGAATACCCCTGTAATTTTATTTTCAATCTCTAAATATGTAAGTTGCGAGCAAGTTAATTAGCTAAATTTAGAGGAGATGTGCTATGAAGGAGGTCTGTGAAACTGGTTTTGACCCCAAAAAGATTGCATAGAATATCAAGATTGTGCAAGAGTCAGTTGTAGCCTGAAAATAATGCATTGTGAAATTGTTTTGTGTATGCACACGTGTACATGTATGTATGGATCTAGTATGATATTCCTCGTCACTGGAAAAAGAAAGAAGAAATGTTTTTTTCCCCCAAAAAATGGGCATTTTTAATGTATTTTTAGTTTTTATCTTTTTTTTTATATAAAGCTGTGTAATTTTACTTTCTTACTGTGCTCATACATGTATTCTGCAGTGCAGTGAAAAAGGAGGAAGAAAGTTCTGTATTTTGTTCAAAACTGAAAGAAATTTAATGTCTGCAAATAGTGTCCATTGTAAAAATGTGTTGTAGTCATAGTACAAGTAGTTTAGAATCAGGTAAATGTAGGATTTGATGCAGTGTTACTTGTAGCCACTGTTAATGTAAAGAATGAATCAACAGAACAGAATAAAGGCAACTTAACACCTCACAAATGTCTATCGTCATACTTTGTTTGATAAGAAGTACGTTCGCCAGCTTTTAATTGAAATATTTCCATGTACAAGTATCAGCAGTGTAGCCAAGGGAGACCCGAGTGGCATGTGCTCCCCCCTCCCCCAAGTCCCTGACCAGTTTCTGGTGTGCCACTGTTTACCCCCCCCCCCCCCAATGAAAAAAAATAAGGTATGATAATTAAATGCTTACACTCCACAAGCTCTGTACCAAAGTACCAAAGTGTGATGTCATACCTGCCAAGTTGTCAAGGCTGCTGGTTCTATACAATTTTAAGCTAAACAATGGCCTGGTGATCACACCAGGGCCAAACACTGAATTTGCCCTGCTCCAGCCCGTTGCTTGAATGGTTTCACAGTGAACCTCCGGCACGGGCTCTGTTGTTTGGAACCAGTATCCCGGATGACGAGCGAATATGACGTCAGCACTTCGGTACTCTATGCAATTAAAATGTGAAGTTCCAATACTTAAGATGGAATTCATTGCTACACTCCCTAGCAGTGAATTATTTTATGCCCTTCACACACACACGCACACACACACACGTCCCCACACAACACACACACAAATCGACAGGCATAACAAATACATGTACAATTGTGTAATGAATGATCAGTTCAGTTAAAACCATTCGAATTACAGTCATGTAAAGAAATCTCACTAGTCAAACAAGTCTGACTCTCCTCTGATAATTTTATTACACTGAGGGATGAATGTTATTGCAAGTACTGCAAGTGCTACTTTGCATCTGCTCGATGAGCATTGAATACATCAATGTACACACTGCATACTCATTGGTTGTTACATGTGCATTTAAAGGTATCGTACAGTAGTGGGAAAGGTGGCGCTTTGGATATTTAACTACTTTGTCAGCTGGAATGGAAATTATTACATATACTGTTGTGAAATGATTAATTTCGAACATAGGTGACGTTGGTTTGAAGAAAAATGGTTTAGAAATGGCTAAAATGTCCAAAAAAATAAACATCGAATTGCAAGCGCGGTACCGCGCTTGTAATTTGATGTGAAAACAGTGTGTGTAACAAGTGTGTGCGAACCGCTATGCGCCTTTGAGCCAGGAGCGTCGGGGTAGGTGGTCCTTAGCGAGGGTATAAGGTAACCGTTGATATTCGATCCCCGGGGGGGGGGTCTGTCCTCATTGCAAGGGGGTATCAGGCGCGACCAAAAAATCACGTAAAAAGGGTTGTTTTTCAAGATCGGGCACGTTACGTACGTAACGTGAATAGGGTCTCAAAATCACCAAAAATCAAGAAAAAGGGTATCTTTTTCAAAGTGATGATTTACGCATTTAGGGTCATAAAAAATCAACTTACGTACTTAGGGTCATTCAACACTAAAACAAGTTAAAATCACCATTTTTAGCTGAAGCTGACGTCATAGCCTGTTTTGCATAAATCAACATAAACTGGATCATTATTCGCGGTCTAACTCGGCACTAGGGCGAACTCGGCCTTGGGGGAAATCACGCACAGAGTTGAATTGATCGCAAAGTACTTGTGTTGAGACGGTGTTAGCGTGGACTTAACTCTTGAAACACAGTCGCCTCGCAGTGCCGAGTTCGCCCTAGTGCCGAGTTAGCCCGATCCCCAGGCCATACGTCAAACAAACAACAACAAAAAAAAAAAAAAACAAAACAAAAAACATTGGGCCCTTAAGAACTGTCTTTTTTGAGTAATTATTAAAATGGATGTTGATTGATGTGAAGTCCCAGTGTGAAGGGAAGTTTCATGAATGTTCCGTAATCATGATTAAAATTTCCGGGTTAGAATTTACAAATTATTTAGACTGCCTGATCAAGGGCTTCATGCAAGGAAAGTAAAATGTTTTTACTTGCTTAGGGTATAAAAAATTGTTGTTATTTGCTTAGGGGTAGGAAAAACTGGTTATTACTTGCTTAGGGGTTTACAAAAAATGATTACTTACTTAGGGTAGCAAATTACACGTAATGATACTTATTTAGGGTGTATTTTTTGCATCACGTTAATACTTGTTTAGGGTGCTTTTGGCAAGTCTCTGGTCACGCCTGATACCCCCCTTGCAATGAGGACAGACCCCCCCCCCCCCCCCCCCCCCCCCGGGATTCGATCATTTGAATTATTTTACTGAAAATCACCGGAAATCATGAATAGAATACCGGATTATCTCACTCGTATCTTTTTATTGAAGCCGAACAATATGAGACTATATTTGAGCAGTTTCATGCCAACTTTCATTTTGCTACCACTACTGTTTATTACCTTTAATACTGCACATCTCCTCCATACACATAGCTACAATTATACAAATGCTTTTTAGCAGCTACAATAAAGGCACATGCGTAAGACACATCACAAATATGTACATTGTAACACAGACCACAGAGAAGGCGTACATGTAGGCAACAGATTGGTGAAAATTTGAACGAAATTAGACAAAAAGAAATTTCATATTGATAATGTCACTGTGATGTACAGTTGGACAACTCTCCCATTAGCACCTATACAGTGTGAGTCAATAAAAAGGAAACCCAGATTCAACCCTAAATGGCATTGCAAAAGATACTCATATTTTGTAGCCTATCATGTTTCTTTTAATGTGACACCTTGATCAATAAAATCTGACCATGGACAGCTGAACACAAACATTTTTCCTGATGCATGTCAAATTTACCAGTGCCCAAGTTTTGAATGAAAACCTGTTAAACCCCAGGTTGGCTGAATGATCTCCATTCCAGTTGAATGCACTCATGAAAGTAACTCCTGAACACCATTCAACCCAAACTTGGGCAAAGATGATTCTGACATGCTTTTAGTTTTTGAAAATGGCCATTTCTCAGTCATCCATGATCGCATTTTGCTGAGGAGCCTATCAAATTAAAGCAGACATTATCAACTATCATACCATTATAATATGTTTCAGTGATTTCATTTGGTTTTTAAAATATTGGGGCTTGAAAATGGGTTTTCCTTTTTATGGACTCACACTGTATACATACAAAATGACCAAATAATTGTTTTCTAAAAGATATTTCAGTGCAAGATTTCTTTATACATTGTACTGGAGGACATGTAACAACATGTCATGCAATCCATAATGGATCTAAATACAGCCGCTGAGAAAAAAAATTACTTGGAAGAGAAACGTAAATTCATGGTACTCTAGTGTATAATTGAGAGGGTTGTTCCAAAAAACATCACAGTTGACTGACCAATTTGCAATGATTTAAGATTCATATAGGCTTACATGTAGCAATCTCATATTTCAAGCATTCCTAACTTTCTTAATGATTACCTATGTGTTTTAGTTAATCTTTTCCCACTCTGTTTCTTTTATTTATTTTTATATCAATTAATTTATTCAATTCTTTTTTTTTTTTGTTGTTGCTTTAATCCAATTTGTTGCAAAGCTTGGACGGCTGAGAAACTGTTTAAGCTAACAATGTGAACTTCCTATACAGGGCATTTGAAATAATGATTTCTGAGAAAGACATTTGTGCATTTAAGAAAGACTGAAACTACAAGCTCTTTAAAATCAATCCCCACTAATAAAATTGTACTGCATACCTGAGTTGTACCTATTCTCCTATTTCATAGGAAATTTTCAACATTCACAAAATGATCAGTTCAAATTGTTTTGAAAAGAAACAAAATTTATGGTACATGTAAATTGCGGCAAGTTAGAATCTGCACTTCCTGTATGGAGCGGTAACCTTGAAATTAATTTCCTCGTCTTTGATAACGTTAGCCTCTTGTAGGCAATTCAAAGTAAATTGAAATTAAAATTTGTTGTTTCATATTGCTTCATGCGTATTGAAAGACCTTCATGTATGAGCAAAATACTATATCTATTTACGTTCTGTTCGATTTCTCGTAATCTTAGAGCAACTATTATGTACAATAAATCTGAATATGTTGCTTAACACTATGCATGAGTTGATGGCCTGAGTATGGTATTCCACAGAGGTTCATAAAATACAGGCATACACATAATACATGTACTTGTACAGACATATCAAAGGACTGGCTATACAACACACACTTTCGGTGAGGTCTGTTTTTAGCTTCTTGTCCACATCCCATCAAAAAGGAAGTGTTCAAAATTACAAATGTATATTTCCATTCAATATTGCACAAAAATTTACTTACAAAGTGTAATTAAAGTCATGATTTTGTCTTTCATACATGTACATATAGTGGAACCTCGCTATAAAGAACACTGTTTAATAGAACAAACTCTCATTATTTATAACAAGGTAATTTTGCCGGCGCCACTTGTATTTTTTTTTTTCAGACCTGATATACTGTAACAAGGTTTCGATATAATAAGGTAATTTCCTAGGTCCCAAGGAGTTTGTTATAACGAGGTTCCACTGTACAGATACATGTGATCATAAATCTTCTCATGCAGAATTTAGGAGCTGTTTTCTTCTTGAACATACAGTACATGTATGCAGAACTTTACCTTCACAGAGTTGCACAAAAATGGGAAAACAAATACAATTCATCATGCAGCAAAGTGCTCTAATTGATACATGTACATCCCTTCTCGCTATTCACTCACAGAAACACCACTTTGCAATCGCAAAATCTCCTTACGTACATTCATCAACTAAAATTGCAAAGAAAACTAACAAAATGATGAGTAAAGCTTATCACTCACTGCAAGACTCTATAGTAGTTATGCGACATGAATCTTTGGTAAATTGGAAACACTGGCGGTCTTCAAGGCAAGAAATTTTCACAAATTGCGAAAATTCAGAGTCGTGATTCAATTATTTGCTACTCCTATAATTCTTAGGCCCTTACTTAAGACTAAATGCAGTGTGGTGATGTGCTCTCTTATAGAACTGGTAAATCTACATGTAGATGACCTTTTAGTTGGTATCAAAGGACCTGAACCTGTCCTTCCTATTTCCCCCTGAACTTCCCACAACTGAAGAAATTAAGTTAAAAACGATCTCTTTCTTAACATACCAACAAATAAGACAAAATTATTAGAATGTGCATTAAAATAAAAGTAATTTCAGCTTAATACATACACTCTACATGCATTATATTTCTTAGTACATCTACGTATTTTGACTATTTTCTTATATCAATTTAAGAAAGAAGAATTTTTTGTGAGTAATATAATGCACATTTTTATAAGAAAAGAAATGCAATATTAAATACACAGCTCTAGCAGGTGAAAAATTGCAAGCCAAACTGAAACAAGAACCCCCAAACTAGGAAAATAAACAAAATTTACTTTATATATATGCATAAAGCCAGGCCCAATACATGAGGTTCTGCAAGACTCGGGCTAGACTTAATAACGGACACACTTGTATGTTACTGTTAACTGTAACATGTACTCTGCAGATTAATCAAACTATCCTTAGCTACTATTATTACACTATACATCTACAAATAAAAGACAAAAAATCTATGAGCTTTGGTCCATTAAACCAGAATGAATAAACACACTTGTTGAATGGCGAAGATGAAAATTCAATTAAATTGAAGTTGCAAACATTGTACATCATACATGCTCATGTATATCTTAGAGTAATATCTTGTGACATACATGTTTATCAATTCACTTCATGAATTTCATGTACATGTACTTTATCTAATATCATCAGCCTCATTAATTTACCTTTATTGGTAAAAGCAAATTCAATTAGTAAGTAAAATATTGTTGAAGATAAATGATTTCATGAAAATATGTGGGTGTTTTTTTCTTTCACAATCTCTGCAATGCAAGGATGGATTTCTTTAAAATCAAGGCAAGGTAGCAAGAGTCTTCAAACATCAAAAGTGTATTGAAGACACTTTTTTTAAATTAAACTTTAAAAATAGTGTTCTCTTAAAAACATTATTGAGATTTGGTAATGATCTAAAATGATATCTAAATGAATCCAATAAAACTCTCATTTAATGTATACACTGTACATGTAAATAAATAAAATCTGCAAAATAATTCTGAAAGAAAATATGTAATTAATAAAGAAAGAAACAAAATTAACAAGGCATTATGTGAAAAGTCAGGACTATATCGAGACCATGTACGTTGCTTATCAGCATTGTCCCATGTGTACATGTTTGTGTTTGCAAATTTCAAAGTATATTCACGCAGTTTTCAGCTAGTTCGCTAACATGATAACAATTCATGATGCTTTTTAAATACATTTCATAGAAATACATCTTCCCTGCAAGTACTCAAAACTGGCTGAAGAGTTGTAAACTATCTCATTTTTAGATGTAGTTATATCAAAAATATAAACATTTACCCATGATTTACAAGCACTGGAGCAGTTGTGTCCCAGAAATACAACAGAGTGATGAAATATTCATTAGAGACCAAAGCCCAGATCAACAAAGTGATTTCTCATAAAGGAAAACATTCAAGAACAAAATTTTGCAACTTTCTACCATTTAAAGGTGAATACAAATTCATAATTAAGACTGCAAATCTGGGGGGGGGGGGGGTTACTGAAACATAGGCAATAGTAGGCCTATACCTGGTTTAAGTATACATGGACATGTAATTTATCAAATAGTTTGATCTTGTAACTTGTAAGGCACAATCAATAATTCTGCATTATAAATAAAATATATAATTTCTCTTATTTCAAAAGGCAATACAAGTACAGGCAAGCATACATAGAGTTGTTAGGAAAATTACTGAACAACATGATAAGCAAATCTGGCTCTTTATGACCTCCATTACTGGGGAGGGGGGCCACCAAGGCCCCCCCCCGACAAATTCCACCGCCATTTTGAACCGCTCCATTTCATGCCATGCCACTTTCTGACTTTTTTCTTTCAAGTCCTGCGCATCTTTTAACACCAAGTTTACGAAAATCGGTCACACAGTTACAGAGTCACGTGACCTTTTGTGACCTCATGTCAGCCCGAAAACGGAGAATTTCTGAGTTTTGTGTACAAAACGAATGGGAAACTGCATTTCCTCATGTTCCTCTCTTATCACCTATAATTTCTTCTTTAAGCTGTAATTATCATCTATTCTAACTGAATATTGGTTCATATAACACTCTGAAACAGCAAACAATAAAAAAAGTTAAAGTGGAAGAACAAAGAAATGCATAAAAAATTTGTAAAACAATAAAATACATAAGAATTGAAATCACTTTCAAATTTTTTTCTTATGTAATAATGTTTTTAAGGTTTAGGAAGAACTTTGAAAATTATATCTCCAAGGCCTTTCTTTACTTGATTTAAGTTGATTATCAATCAAAATGTATATTGTGCACATGGTGGTACGTACAAAATGACAGTGTATAAAGGTCAATTGTAGTACAATTGACATTTATATTCATGTGTGCAATTTGTAATTATGAACTGGCTTATCCTACACTAAAAAAAAGGGCAAATATGTACATGTAATTAGTATGATATGTTTACATGTATGTTACAAATAAATCATCAATGAAAAAAATTTGTAATTTGGGTAATTTTATCCCAAACCATTTATCAGGCTATATATTGGATTACAAGGTGAACAATAGAATGTGAAAGACAAGATGAGGAAAGATAAAAGTATATTTCATCATATCACAGCTGCTTCTTTGAGAATCAATGCTAGACAGGCAGCTAGACTACACACTACAAACCCAACACCCATGTGAATACCCACCGTCTTCATCGACTGGGGTAAGAGGTACGATGAAAAGACCGCTGTAATTTCAAACAACCAGTATGAGATGAATAAATAGATGGCGGTGGCCAGAGCAAAGTTCATGAGCGGATAACCCGGTATGTAGACGATGAGTTCCTTGGCGTTGCTCTGCAGAAAGATGTGGAGCTGTGAGATGTAGGTTTCTAGGGTGATCTTACCCAGGAATGTGAAGAAGTAGAGGTAGCGAGTACGAAGAGCGGGGAACATGTTACGGAGGATGATGTATGTGATGATGGGGAACCAGGAGATGTAGGGATGGATCTGGTTGTAAGCGTACTTCTCTTTCATCATGAACACTCGATACCAGACGACGGTGAGGAGGAGGAGGACTCCAATGATGAAGCCTTTGATGGAGATGGAGAGAAGCTTGTCTCGCCTGTCGATGTGCTTCTTGTCGAGGTAGTTCATCCATCGTTCATAATGAGGGTAGTTGTAGGCGCAGAGCATCCCCACGAAGCAGGCGTAGTGGTCAAGGCCCGCCCTGAACTGCCATTCATGCAGGGAGTTATCGTACGCCAAGATATACCAGAACGGTTTGAAGACGGAGAAGATGAGAGGGGTGTCAAAGATTACAACGTTGCAAATGAAGTACGCAACAAACTTGACGGCCATCAGGCGAGGATTCTCGTTCCACGATTGGAGAATGAACATGAACAAGTATACGGTGATGAACCAGTAGGTATGCATTGCACAGATGTAATACAGCATGTAGCTGTTATTTGTTACCATGACAACAAGTACCACCAGGAAGTTGAGACGGAACATCATCTTCATCATTCGCCACAGGCTGAAGTCTTTTCGCACCCAAAAGAATGAGAAGTTACCTGGGGCAAGCAAAAACCAATTGAAGCTTGAAATATTTATCATTTAATAGACAAGTATGAAATGTCTCATGTTCAAGCAACTGTCTGGAATTTTCTGTTTTAGTGTACATATTTTATTTCGAAATTGCCCCCGATTGGTGACAGAATTTTCTTTAAAACTATGTAATCTGAGTGAAACAATACCAAAACTGGAACAAATGTGTCAATTTGAATAAAAATTATTATATTATCATGACATACATGTAAATCTTAAATCACATGTTTCTCTGTGTATTTTATACAATATCTGTGAGATGTGAATAACCCATGTTTTTTATCATGGTTTATTTCTGTTAAATACATGTACATGTATGGGCATTTGGGGTATCTCTACTCTCAATCAGAAATGGTAAATTTCATACCATTTTCCAGTAAAACACAGTCCAGAATAAAATTTGCAATAAAAATAGAATCGTGGATAGTAACACACTCAAGATCATACATTTATTGCTACATTTACAGGTACATTTTAATATTGGAAAGAGAATGGTTGATGGTTTCAGAGCGTTAAGCAAGTAATACCTATGTAGGAAAGCTGAAGCAACAAATGGAAAGCAAAATTGAAACTCACCAAATCCAGTCATCCAGACATAACAAGCGATGTAGATGCGCACCAGGTTGTATGTTTCAGCTGCTCTGAAGTAATGATACCATACAAACATCACCTGCATCCAGCCTTTCCATTCCTCTGTCTGGTCTCTACAAAATACAAACAAACAATACTTATTAACCCTTTCAGGACAGGAATTAATTCAGGGCTAAATTGATCACAATTTGTTCTTCAAATTGGCAACAATAATATTTTTATTTTAATGCTACATGTTTCTCATAAAATGTAATGTCTTTGAAAACAACATACATTATTAAGAACTGAGTTGAAAAGTTGAAAAAAATTGCCAATTTTGACAAGAAAACAATGATTTTGAACCTCTCGATGTGTTGTCAATTTAAGGATTTTAAAGCTTATTCTACTTTTTAAAATTCCTGGCATCAAACGCAATATGGCCATGCAAAAAAAATGGACACAGTGGGTGTAAAAAATTTTTGCTCTTTCTACTCATACATCTGGTATATTTTTTAGGACTCTGAATCAAAAGTTATTCAACCAAACCACAAAATGTGGTCAATTGTCTCAAAAGGGTTAAAGAATTAGTCTACACCCACAATTGTAGGTGATCTGACATTTGCTTTAGGGCCCGTTTTCATAAAATCTGTTATCAATAACAAGTTACAATAATTGTTATAAGCTACTGAAATCCTTGAATCTGATTGGCTGAGAGCAAATTTGTCATAGAAATGGGGCCGTTTTTATTGATAACAAGTTTTAACAAGTTTTATGAAACAGGGCCCTGGTTTATGTCATCAAAGATATAAAGTTATGTACATAACTCTAGACAAAAAAAAAAACCCCCCAAAATCAATTTTGGGGGAGAAAAATAAAATCTCCATTTCATATCAAGGTAAATTCACTCCGAAACTGTTGAAGTGATAGTTTTCAAAATATTTACCTACTAACTTTCAAATAAGGATGATACTAAATGCAAAGTTAATGTGACAATTTAAAAAAAAATAGGTGGAACCAAAGTTATGTTAATTACATTATTAAATACTAAATCATGCAATTGTCATGTTTGAAACTAACAGTGATAATCTGTCATACATGTCATAACTTATTCATACAAGTTGAAAGTAATGAGATAAATTGCATCTACGCACTGAAATCATGGGTTACAATATGTGAATGTTGTGAATGTAACATTATGTACATGTTCAAAAACGGCATTTCTAGGCTTAAAACTGTCACAAAAGGCCTGCCTTCATCAGCCTGAGTTTCCAAAATAGCCCACTAATTCTGATCTTTATGTATTTCTTTGTTTTCCTATCTTTTTATCCTTTCCTTCTACATGTATATTTCTTTGTTTAACCATCTTTTTATCTTTTGTTTCTTATGTATTCATTTATTATTTTCACTCTTTATCCTTCTGTTTATTCTTCTCCATTTCTTTTTTCTTCTCTCTTTTTTTATGTGTTTCCTTGTTTTCTTCTCACTCTTTTGTAATTTCCTTATGTAATTTTTGTTTTCTCCATTCTTTATTTTTCTTTGAACTACATTATTCTTATGTTCTTCTTTCTATTCTCTTCTCTTTATATTTCCTTATGTATTTCATTGTTTTTCCTTCTCTTTTTATCTTTTCCTTGTGTCTTTTTTTTTTTCTCGAGAAGTGCTGATCAGGCTAGAATCTCGAGCTTGAGCAAAGTCAGGCTGATGGAGACGCACCTAAATAGTCCCTTATACAGATGGCATAACATTTAACCTTGTGTTAAGCTTCTCTGGCATGTCCTTTTGAAACAAAAATGGTAATTCCCATATGGATTGCATAAAAAGAGAGATATCACTAGAATAAGACTGTGTATTCTAAAGGTACCCTTGATCTGAGCCATACACATACATGTATATGGTATTCATTATACATCCAAACTTATGTACACGTACACATATTCTACTCGTTTGTAGAGTATATCCAGCTACAATTTTGACAGTACCATGTCCAATAGATCATATCTTTTGGTTAAAAAAAAATTCTTTTTAGAGCCAGTGAAAGAGTGAAATCAATGTCAAAAGTAATGCCTGTAATTGCATATCACATTTCATTTTCTCAGGAGCCAAATTGTTGAGCAATGAGCATATCACATAATCAATAAAATGGCGAGAGGTTATTAATTCTTTGCACTTTGCAGCTGTTTTATATTCCAGCTGTTTTTGTGCCACATAATCATTAACTAAAATCAAAGAAATATGAACAAGATGAATGCAAGTCCTGTGTTTCCTATAATATGCCTCTGCCTATATGTACATATGTAAATTCAGTTAGGTTCATGACTGAAACTGTTCTTGAAAACTTGTGATAACCAGAATAAGAAGCCTACAATTATATGTTAATTGATCTATTTGACCTTTGACCTAACAGACCAAATGTCCGCTCACAAATTTTCATACAGTGGACTTTGGCTCAATGATCTGGAATTAAAGAGCGTATAAAAATACAATATACATACATGGATACATATGTACATGTACAGTATGAACAAGAGTGCTGAGAATTGATGCACAAACGCATTGATGCTAGAATTGCAAATATACTTCACATAAACTTGTGCAAATAAATGATCGTGCATTCGCATTCTGCATGGAATGTAAAGTTGTAGAGACCCACCGTTTGCAATATTTTTTTTCTTTGTTTATTAGCTAGTGTTGTCTACAATGTACAACTGGTTAGTAGAAAGGCTCCATCATCAATAGGATGAAAATCGGACCTCAGTCAGGCTTGGTTCATTGCCAGTTTGATCTTCAGCAGCTTAAATGCTATTAAAGTCTCTTTGTTCTTAATGTGCTTCTAATCACTTTTGAAGTAACAAAGTTGTATGAGAAGATGCTAATATATTTAACATACATGTACATACAGAGTTTCTAATGAAAATTAAGAATTCCACACTGATTTAATAGCTTTTGATTTATGAGTATAATAAATTAAAATGTGATTGTGTGGGTACACATATGGAAATAACACATTTCTGAGTTAGAAGCACCAAACAAACACTTATGTATATACATGTACATGTACTATAGTGAGTGGAATAATCGTCATGTATTGTAAAAAAAAACAAATCTATTCAGCCGTATCTTTACATTTAAAAGAATTGCTTAAAAATTGTGAATTTATGGGAAATTTATTTGGAAACATGGCCACAAAAAAGACCTTAATCCTATAGCTATAGATGTGAGATAAGGAAACTATTTCACAAATGCCCTTCTCAAAATGATCCAGTATGCACTGTATAGCAAGCACATAAATTTTACTCCAATTAAGCACATTGTATGTAAACAGTACCCTTCATACGTGTACATGTATATCAGTATTTCCCCCCCCCCCCCCCCAAAGTTGGATTTCTGAGGTACCATGACCCTTAATCTGTTTGATACATCTCAGGTTTAGAATTCAATATGTCAAGTGCTAAGGAGTCCTTAGCATCAGGCCCTGAAATAACTTAGGAATGTTACATGTGTACTCACCTACTGAGCAATTTGTCTGGACAGGTTCGTACGGTGAATACTCCAGCCACCAAGAACATAAGGAGGGTGAAAAACATGAACTGGTCTCGATTATAAACCCTTTCTCCTGCCGGCCATTCATCCCAGACCTCACAGAAGAAGAAATACAGCAAGATCACCCCTAGACCCACAGCGTACAGCAGGAACTTTTCAAAAGATGGCCGGGACTTCACAGCAGAAAAATTATTAGAGCTGATTTTTTTGGAAGTCGTCTGGGTTTTATGGGTACCTGTATTCTCTGAGATGTACCCATCCTTGCTTTCTTTTTCAGAAGGGAACCCTTTGCCCTCTCTCTCCTCCTTACTGATAATATCCCCATTAGCTTTAGTGGTGTTGCCATAGAAACCTTTACTTTCTCTTTTCTCTTCCGCCTCATCATCAAGCTGGTCTCTATCACTTTGGTTGCCATGGTTCCCAGCTTCCGCATCAACAACAATAACAGTGGTTGCTTTCTGCCTGCGGAAGATATAGCTGCCGGCCAATAGAAGACAGCTGACCAGCCACAGGATGAAGAGGGTCATCTGGGGGATGGTCAGTCTTAGACCAATGTCTGCATGTACATCATCCTGTGGGTCAACATCTCTTCTCTCAAGTTCCTCCTGTGGCTTCGGGTTCCCATGATGCCAGTGGCCTTTGAAGAGAACTTCCATCCTCAGTCCAGATGTCTACATGCAGATGGCCTGTACATGTATATGTTACAAAGGTTTATAATGTGTATAAAGTTCCCAAGATTCTTTATTGTCCATGCAATTTGGAAATTTGTGATATTTACGTGTATATTGTAAATCTAGACCTATGGTTACATAAATGGACATATACATATAGGTCTACATTCATACAAAAGTAACAAATTTTATTAGCACATTTTGAGTTGAAAACAAAGATCTTATATATGCATTAGTCTGTTTCTCATTTTTATCCCTGATTTTTTTTGCTGATAAAAAATTATATAAACCCCTCAAAAAAGTTTGGAAACTCAAGTATGATCGATTATATCTCTCTTTTCATGGCATAATCATTGCTATGTTTAGTATCATTAGAAAGTGTGTTTATTCCTTTTCAAAATGAAACCTCATTTATTATGATTTTGCAGTCACGAAATGTGCAGTACATCAAAATAAATGGCAATGTCAAGGGTGAAAAGCTGCAAAATGCACTGCCCTTGTTCGGCTGTGCATTCTTCTTTCTTTGAAGAATGTACAGGGCTGCTGTTTCTTAGCTGATCTTCAATGGGTAACATACACACTTCACTGAAACAGACATGCATGAAGTGAAACAAACATGCAAGCACTAAAAAATTCATACGGTATCACTCAAACAAACATGCATGAGCATTCAAAGAAACTTCACTTCATTTCACATGAATTCATCCCTGCCAAAACAAACATTCACAAAATAAACTGTAAGGATTTAATCAATATTTCATGTTTGAAACTTCAACAGTGCATGAATTTTATTTTCAGGACTCTTTAGAATATGCATTCATGGATGAGCAGTTGGGAACGACAGCCCCACTGTCATTTACAAAAAATCATAATTTGTTATGTTGACAAAAGAAGAGTGCTCTGCATAACGATACCAGTGGTCAACAGACTGTGCATTTTGCAACTTTTCACTTTTGACCCTGCCCCCAATTCTGAAGTACTGTTTATTCCATGACTGCATATAAGTGCATAATCATAGCAGTTCTGATATTATTTACAGAGGAAGGAATACACTTTCTAATGATAATAAACAAAGCGATGATTATGCCATGACAAGAGAGATATAATTGATCAAAGTTGAGTCTCCAAACTTTTTTGAGGGGTTTAAAATAGTTCTTGCAGTGATCAGCTATTCAGCATGCACATGCATGTAAGCAAAATCAATGGCAAACAATGGCAACAGATGGAGGGGAAAAGAAGACAAAGATGCCTTGAAAGGAATTAGAACCATTACTAGCTACAATGAGGAGGGAACAGTGTTTTTCTATTTATTTCACTATAATGCCCTTAACCCTTTCAAGACAAATGACCTTATTTTGTGGTTTGGCTCAATAACTTTTGATTCAGAGCTCTAAAAAATATACCAGATGCATGAGTAAAGAGAGCCTAAAATTCTGTGGACATTTTATTCATTTTTGTTGCATGATCATATTGCTTTTGATGCCAGGAAATTTAAAAACGAGAATAAGCTTTAAAATCCTTATATTTTAAATGGCAACACATTTGGAGGTCGCGATCCTTGTGCGGGTCTGTTATAAAGAAAAATGACTGACACAGTTGAACACTTGACACATCGGCATGACTGCTGTGGCCTTGTGGGCGTTTTCCTGGAAGTAAAGTCTCGGCTCAGTGCTCCCGAAACTGCGGCACAGAGCGAAGTCTAAGACGGCCAGAAATCAAAATAGCCAAGTTTGATTATGAAAATGTCCAATGTCAATTATAGCAAGAAAGGAAACAGCACTTGCACGTCAGAAGGACAAGTGAATCTGTGAAATCACTGAGTCTGAGAACAGCATCGGAACTGAATGTGCATACATGTAGCCACACGGGCTTGATGTTTTATAATGTAAAAATTTGACATTGAACATCAAGCCACACAAGTGGGCAAGATTCATCCATATCCACGTACGGTGAACCTTGAAAACCACCTTTGGAGTTTGCTAAAATCTACCTGTTTCAGCTCATTTGGCCAATTCAATGGTGGGATCATGAGAAACATGAAAAAAATACAATTTATGGTGACATCGATAAGGACTTACTTACCGTTCACGTGTAGCTTTCGCAGTGCGATTAGCATTACAAAGACGGTGCAATTGGCACGGAATGTGCGCTGTAAATGAAAGGAGTACAAGGCAGTGCAATGCCAAGTGGTTCCGACACATCATGCTAAATGTAATTGTGCTGATATCTCGCACTGTAGCATAGACGGCAGTACATGTATATATACGCAAGCCCCGTGTGGCTTGATGTTCAATTGTCAAATTTTATAAACAGGTCTGTGAGTGGGGTTTCAAAAAAAGAGGGAAAAAAAAACTGTAACTAGTTAACCTGATCTATTTACTTGTCTTCCGCTTTATATCTGACGTAATGCAGATTGAACGACTGCCCAATGACGCCCGCCCGACACATGTGGCGGCACGGTCCACAGTTCTCCGGTATGGTATACAAATGCAAGAAGCATGAACTTCACTGTCACAATCACGCACGAAGGCAAAACACATACAGTAGATCTACATACATTACACGACCGGTACGTGTTGTTTTCCATATTGGTCGCAGAGAGCTAGCTAGACTCGTACTCACAGCCGTTTCACTAGACTACATTTCCAGCCATTTAAAACCATTGAAATAATGGTTGTCGATAAAATAGCGGGAATAGCACAAGGGAAAAAAGTGGACATTGAAATTAGCGAGAATAATAAAAAAAGCGGATTTCCGCTAAAAAGCGGAGGTCTTACAGGCCTGTATCAAGCCTGGCCTGTATCAAGCCTGGCCTGTGTGGCTAGCATACACAGCAGTCAGCACAGACAGTGAAAAAGTTGTGTTTTTCTTTTGATTTAGACCTAGATCTACCGTAGTCGTAGATCCACTCACACTTACATGTATCTTTATGAGAGGTTATTGGAGTAACCATCTATATCTACTAGATCTAGCAATCTAAGGGGGAGTTGTAAGAAACTTGCAATCAATTGCAAGTCAATTTTACGTCCCAAAATCAATCATAAGTCTTGCAATCAATTGCAAATTTGCAATTGATTGCTGGTCTGCTTCTTGCAACAGAAAGTATAAATTGATTTGCTAAAGTTTAAAGTGATCTAGCAAATTTACAATTGACATGATAGATCAATTTAGCAAAGTCGAAGTCTAGACTACTCTTTCAAATTGGACTGAAATAAAAAAAGAAATTCCACCATTGAGGTCAGAACAGCATATACCGTAGGTCTATAACGACATAATTAAAAACACAAAAACGTCAGGACTGTTCCCTTTTAGTTTTAAGTTCAGATCCAACTCCAGGCCGAGTCCTCAGGTAAGCTTGTACACTATAAGTGGGCCGAGTGAGGGCCGCGGCCTCAGCCAAAGGCAGCCGGTAGGCGGCACGATGTGAGGTGGGTCTGCGCCAGCGGCGACGAAGCTCCCCCCGGCCCTGGCCTGAGCTGAAGTTGAAAGTAAACTAAAAAAGGCCGAAGACAGTTAATGTTAGTTTCTCTTTATTAAAATATAATTATAACTGAGTAACTGTTAGAACCATGGCATGTTGTAACAGTTAGATTTAACGTTAGACATAATTTTTTATTTCACCACAAATATTTACTCGACAATAAAGTATGATTTAGCCTCACCTGTGAACAGAAATTTCCACGATCACCGCCGCCCGCCGAGTATGACTCAACTCCATGCACTGACTACGTATACGACTTTTAATGTCAAGACAAATTACTTTCACCAACTTTCGTAGTACATTTGGTAGGCGTAAATTGCAAGATACACATGATAGTCATACTACGGGAGCCTGTCCCGAAATAGTACCCATAAGATTTGACCGGTAAAGTTTTTTTGTTTTTTTTTTCTTTTACTTACTTAGACCATCTAAGTCATTGACAAAAATGTTGTCAGCCTGACCGTAGAACTCCTTAAAGACGTCTTTAGGAATTATGTGGGTTAAGCCCCCAGAGCCCCCAAAAGGGACCCCAAAGTCGGGTCTATTTCACCCCATCTCACCCATGCACCAAACTTTGTCAGTAGGAAGTAGTATGACTGGACATTACAAAACACAAACAACTGACAAAAATTTCTGTCGGGATGGGGTGTCAGCTGGATGGCCCCTAAAAATTGGGGTACAGTTTTCCCCTTGAAGCCCAGAGACCAAATTTTGTCAGAAGGAAGAGCTATGGATGTACATTCCAAAAGTATAAAAACTGACAAAATTGTCCATCGGGAAGGGGGTGTCAGTCCCCTGAAATGAAAACCCCATGGTGCCCTTTGACAATGCGTTGCCCCCCTCAAAAAAATGCTCTGTATGCAAAGAAAAACCATTTCTTACCTTCTGACTATGATAATTTAAAAGCGTTTCATTCAATTCACTTTAAATAATTTTGAGTATAATAATCTTCTTGAGGTGCAATTCGGTGTTAATTGGTATTTTGGTTAATAAGTTATTAAATTGTGAAAAAATATATTGCTTTTCAAAAGTAGCCAAAAAATATTGTCAGGATTGTGTAAACACAGCCATTGACCATCTGACAAGGCAGGGGAGCTTGCTGTATCTGTGCAATTAACGCATGAATTTTAGCCTACATTTCAGCCTGGCAGTCACATCTGTGCATGCTTTTTGACCACAAAAAAAAAAAAAAATTCTCGCCTGCCATACGCCACAAGGAAGTTTAGGATGATTATGATAGTTATTATTTGAAAATATAAAAAATGTGATTTACATGTAATTTGAAGTTTTGAAAAAGCTTATAGTGAAGGCTCAAAAAATTGAAAAGACCCCACATAAATCCCAGGGAATATGCATGTTTTTGGCCTTCCAGCTGCATTATGTTAACACATGCATGGAAACAGGGATTTTGAAATGATTTTAAGAGGACGGTCGTCGTGCATATAGGCCTATATAGTGCAAACGCCCCCCCCCCTACTTTCATGAAAGTGAGTTACATTCATTAAACTCTATAACTCATAAATATTTCAATTCCAATTTCAAACGATAAGTTGGTAAAATTAGACACAACTTATCCACATCTGGGATCCTGTGCCGAATTAGGCCCATTTTATCCATAAGATTAGATCCCTCAAAGTTACTTAGACTATTTAAGTCATCCATTGCCAAAACGGTTGTCAGTCTAACCGCATAGCCATCGAGTTTAGCCCCCAGAGCCCTGACCCGGCCCCCGAAACAGACCCAAAGGGGGCCCAAAGGTCGGGTCGATTTTACCCGATCCCCATGCATGTATACATGCATGTATATACAAAGTTTGGTATACCAAACTTTGTCAGTAGGAAGTACATATTGTATGAAAGGACATGTACAAAACACCCCCCCCCCCCCCCCGGAAAAAAAAAATAACCAAAATTTCCGTCGGGATGCGTGGGTTGTCATGCAGACGACCCCCAAAATTGGGGTCTATTGCACCCCTCATTATTTATCAATATCCCTATGCATGCTTTTGACCTTGATAAAGCTATCATAATTAACTATATAGGAAGCTATATATATTTAGCAGAAATATTATGAAGAAAAAAAACAAACTTTCATATAGTTAAACAGATCGGTAATACAGTCAACCAGTGTAAACTTTTGTGAAAGGTCAAATAACAACTTCCTTCCAGAGGCGGCGCTCCCGGGGGGGGGGGGGCAGGGGGGCACAGTGCCCCCCTCACCTTTTCAAGTACCACGAAAGTGCCCCTTTTCATAGCTGATAAGTGCCCCCTTTTCTTCGTATAGTGCCCCTTTTCCTTTCTAATAAGTGCCCTTTTACCTTCTGATGAGTGCCCCTTAAACCTCAGACATTACTGCCCCCTTTGAAATCCTACAAGTCTGATTAGCGCCCATTTTCCGTTCTAATGGCAAGAATAGTGCAATTTTCCCTTCTTATAAGTGCCCTTTTCACCTCTGATAAGTGAGCCCTACTGATATCAGCACAATGTGAGGCAGTGGAGCAGGGGGTAGGAGGGGCAAAATTCCCTAAATTATAAAAGGAGGACAATTTTTTTTCTAATATTTTTCCAAAGCTGGCTCGCTACGCTCGCTCGCATTTAACATTGTCTTCTTATCATATAAGGAAAATCACTGCTATTCAAAATATCTTAAATATTTTGCTCGCTCGCTTCGCTCGCTCGCAAATGAATAATCAGACCATTACACTCAACAGCAAAGTAGTTTTCATCTAGAACCATGTTAAGACATAAACAATAATGTATCGAAAATGATCCTCGATAGTGTCTTAATCAGAATGTAGCGGTATACTAATGTCTCAAGGTGGTATTTTCCGCCTTGTTTCACCCTTTGTAGGTGCCCTTTTCCCCCCAAAAGTGCCCCTTTTTGTTGGTGCCCCCCCCCCACTTTGAAAGACGCTCCGCCGCCCCTGCTTCCTACTGTATATAGTCATGAAAGTCATACATTTTTCTTTAGGTGAAAAGTGGATTCTGATTTTGCCCATTTCTTTTATGCAAAATCTGACTTTTTAATTTGAAGACCGTCTTGATATTGTACGGAGATGGGAACTTCGCTACTCGAGAATGTCACTGGGAGGTGGTGGCGGTAGTAAGCCTACAACTCAAAATGCCAAAAACATATAGTTTCAAAATCAATGAAAATGGTGGACAAGTATGATAACATGCAGGGGCGGCGCGATTTCTTGTCATGGCAGGGGGCGGGGACTCGACTGCCGACTAGCGACCCCCTAAAAAAAACAACAAACAAACAAAAACATAAACAAAAACAAAAAACAAAAAACAAAAAAACAAAAAACACAAACAAAAAAGAAAAACATAAAACAAACAAACAAATGAACAAACTGTAAAAACAAAACAAAAAACAAAAAAACAAAAACAAAGAACAAAAACAAAAACAAAACAAAAAAAAAGATTTTGCATTTTCCAGTAGGAAAACTTCACATATAAGTCTTTACTTTGCGAGGTCGCATATTAGCGATAGATGAACAAAACACAAGACTGATTTGTACTATATTCCAAAAACCAATCAATTATTATAGAGTCTTACCCGTGTGAGAGAGAGGGGACGAAAGGGGGGGGGGGTAGGGTGTCAAATACATGCGCCATATTACTGTGGTGAAATTATCTGTGTTCCTAATTTGTTTTAATTTGGACACATTACTATTTACAAGCTTTCCGAGCTTCCTATAGGTGCTTCTTTTTTCCGCTTCATTTTCTTTAATTCTCACAGTTTACCTTAATCGTATGCTCTTATATAATTATGCTCATGAATGTATGTTGTTGTTTTTTGTTTTTTTTTATGCTTTCTTCATATACATATATAATAGAACTGCTTGTATTTATGTAGGATGTACATTTTTATATGTCGTTGAATGTCTTTAATGAAAATAAATATGTAACGTCCCCATGCATCCTTCATCTTCCATCTCTCTCTGTTTTTTTTTCTCTCTCTCTCTTTCTCTCTCTCTCTCTCTTTCTTCTCTCCTACTGAATTCATCACTTGCTATTATTTCCAATAATGATTTGTACACATACCAGTGTCACAACTATTCTATTTTGTAATGTAAGGGGGGGGGGTAGAATAGTGTAATGTATATATATTAAGTAATTATTTCCATACACTCAGAGCATTTGTATGTATTTTTTTTCTCACAAAGGGGTCTATAAAATACAAGCTGTACTTTTAATATACTGCTCCACTTTCGTTTCATTACTATGCCTAATATTACCGAAATTATGATAGTTTAATTGTTTATTATATGTAATTACTGTACTTAATTTCTTTTTAAAATTTTTCCATTTATGTATAATTCTTCTTATCGTTATTGAAATTGAGTTGATCGTGAGGGAAACAATTTTGCTCTTTGGAACGTTTGAGAGCACTTTCGATCACACAGGCAAATCCATTTTCACATCGGGGAGAGGGGGGGGGGATAAGCACCGTCTAACAATCATCCAGGGAGACATCCAGTGGCGGATTTAGGGGGGGGGGCACAGATTTGTGTGCTCCCCTCTTTTACAAAATCCTAGATTCCCCACTTAAAGGGAAATCTAACCTTAATAGCAAATTGCTTTGAAAGAAAGAGGAAAAATCAGAGAAGCAGATTGGTGAAAGTTTGAACGAAATCGGACAAGCAATAAGAAAGTTATGAATTTTTGAAAGTTGTAATCACTATGCATATGGGAATTTCAAACTGGGCGAATAGGTAATAGCTGTGGACAACTCCCCCATTCGCTCTAACACACAAAATGACTAAAATGTCACTTTTTTTCAAAATTCATTACTCAGTAGGACCTTTCCGCTCATGAGGACCTATAACAATATGTTATCTCCAATATATTTTGAGTACTGCCCCTAGGGTAAAAGCACCTCGAAGAAAACCGCAAATTAATAATATTTTTGTGTATCGGACAAATGGAAGAGTTGTCCACAAAAATGTCACAATTGACTCACCAAATTGCCAATTTGAGATTCACATAGATGTAGTGATCTCATTTTTCAAACATCCATAACTTTCTTAATCCTTGTCCGAATTCTTTCAAACTTTCACCATCTTGTTTTTCTTATTTTTCTGCTTTCACACAAATCATCTTATTACCAAGGTTGGATTGCCCTTTGATAGCTGACCCTGCAATAGGTCCTATATAAGGGAGTTTACATTTTTTCTTGCAAAACACATGTAGGCCGGAATCTCTGCCTAAATAATACCTCTGGTTTAGAGATCTTCTGCAATATTGTTTACATTTCTAAGTATTATGAGGGGAGCGTATAAACCGAGAGAGAAAATTTCCATAGCCTATCATGAGTGAAAGCTTACATTTCGAACAGAGCTCTTTTATAAGAGCCTGCTCATTATTTTGCTATACTTCTCTTTTCAATCTTCAAAATTTTTCTGGGGGCGATCCCCCATAAAAGATTTCCAGGGGGACGGCCTTGACCCCCCCCCCCCTCCCGATCCCCGCCCCTGACAATATGCTCTCAATATTTTAGTTAAGCCTAGTAGCCAGGAAAAGGGCTTTGGGGGAAAATTTAAATTTCCAGTGACATTTTATAGTGTACAAAAAATGTTGTCATTGAAGCTCCTTGATTTGAGTCTCAAAATGCACAGAGTAGAGAGCAAAATCTCAGCAAGAGAGCTCAACATTCAAACATTCATAATTTTGAATAATTTGTCCCATTTTGATCAGACTACTTATTTTTCTGAATTATCTGTTTTCACTTTTCACCCTATTCAACTTGTTCCCCATTCATCGACGGGTACTACTCATATGTTGCGTGCTTGATGTAGCTGACTGAGCCCTCTCTGTAACATAAGCTTTCTTTTATCAGCGGCTTTATGATCAAGATGGCGGCGCCCATGAGACAACTTCCCCAAAAGAAGTTTTATCGACAGAGGGCTCATTCTAATCCCATGTCAGATCATACTTTCGAATAGTAAGGTTATTTATAGTAACATGATTATGTAATTACAAAGAGTTTAGTCTTCAGTTCTTTTTTCAACCAGTTCTCTTCTGCCGTGAAAATTTTGGTTAGTCCCACGTGTTTAAGTTATTGTTAAGTTATGCACGGTCGGAGGCGCGCGCGCGCGTGTGTGTGTGTGTAAAATTGAATTTTGAATTTGACAGAAGTGTATCAATCAAATCAAATATGTTCATTGACGTCAGGGACCGACCTTCAATGTCACCATCCGAAAGACGTGACTGAGATGAGAATGAGATTTGAACCTGGGTCCGATCGTGGGTCCGATCAGAGTCGCTAGACATAGTCTATGCATATTAGTCAGTTTGTAGCCATGTAGGCGAATACAAAGAGCTAACATACAGTTAGGCCTAGAGGCGCTGCCCGTAGACTAGACGTTGCCGCTAGACCAACATTAACAACAATGTTCAACTCCTGATCCCAAGCCATAGACTTGCTTAGTCGTAGACCGAGGTCCGAGTCTTTCTTGTTGTATGCTGTACAGTACAGCAGTAGCGGGAAGGAGTAATTTGTTTTCACCATGACCATATTAATTATTGGTTTGGGAGTAGATGAGGTTATATTATAACCTCATACATGTGGATAAGTGCACAGAGGTGGATCCATTGCCGCTGTACGTTTTGTCTTTCGCAAATTTGTTATAGACTCTAAATTTAACCCATTTGAGACAAATGACCACATTTGTGGTTTGGCTCCATTAAACTTTTGATTCCCTGAAAAATATACCAAATGCACGAGTAGAGAGAGCAAAAAATTTTACACTCACTCTGTCCATTTTTATTGCATGACCACATTGTGTTTGATACCAGCAATTTTGAAAAGGAAAATAAGCTTTAAAATCCTTAAATTGGCAACACATTGAGAAGTTTTCAAAATTGGCAAATTTTTCCAACTTTTCAACAAAGTTTTTAACGATGTATGTTATTTTCAAAGACACTACATTTTATTAGAACCATGTAACATTAAAAGAAATATATTTTTGTTGCCAATTTGAAGAACAAAATGTGATCAATTTAGCTCTTAAGTAATCCCTGTCGGCCTGTCCTGAAGGGGTTAATATATGGCAGGTCTTTTCATGGGAGATCACACAAAATTAAGGCAAAGGGTAAATTTAGCAAATAAAATTTTAAACACTCTACTTTTATCTTGGAAAACTAAACCTTATAGCAGAGTTTATTTAAAACATCTGAATCAAGTCATTTGACAAGTGTATAACACAAATTCAATCCCAGACTACTTACAATAATTTTGGTATATCTTTTGGTATACACCTGGGGGTCGTTTCATCAAACCATCATAACGACAAGATCAGCGACATCTCGACACTTTCGCTCAACTTGTCCGCTAAGTGTTTCACAAAGCCGTCTTTGCAAAGATCAGCGACAACTTCTCTGACAAGTGACTTGTCGGTACTCCAGACCTGTCATATCTTTTTAGAACACCATCACAAGCCAGCTTTTAGTTAATCTGTGGGCTGTGAAAAAAATAAATGTAAATTAAGAGAACATTTATTTCCTGATCTCCAAGCACTATCCTTTATCATTCCTTTATGAAATAGTGTTACTAATGTTTGTATTGTAATATTGTAAAGATGGACAATATGTTCTTATGGCTTCTTGACCCCCCAACAAGTAAATGAGATTAATACTAAAACTACCCACATTCGTCTACCATAGAATCAGCACCGAAAACGGAACAGTCTGTATGTACAGACCCATGTGAATGACGACAATTCATGTATATATTTTCCCTATATTTTCCCTTTTCACGCAATGCTTTGATATGAATAATATTATACATACATTTTAATGAATAATATTATATGTATATTTCAATGAATAAATATTAAAAATATGGCCATAGAATATCTTGATTTAATCATTTTCTCTAAAGTGACTACGATTTGGGTCTTCTTTCCATAATTAGTCAATTACGATTTCCTCTTACTTACAAATGTAGATTCGTACATCGTAAAAGCCTCCTCAAGTTTTCTCAATTTTATAAATTCTAAGATGCCATAAGTAACACATCTTTTAAACGGGATGTTTGTATCACCAGCATTCATCTTCGCTGCCATTTTTGACATTTTGGAATAGTTTGGGAAAAACTGAGCCTCAAAATCTGTTTTGGAAATTGACAATAATTCCAATGGACTGTGATATGGACTATGTTTTTTCGCCGATGAGTATCAATATCACTGAGTTGTCGTTTATCATGTCTTTGTGAAACAGTTTTTCAGGTCCATGACATTTCTGTAGATCGCCGACAACAGTTATGACTGTCATGGAGTTGATTTGATGAAACGACCCCCTGTACTAATGCAGAAGCTAATGTTCTCCATAGCCTCACACAGCTACATGTATGGGCCTATGATCTAGAAATTAGTGACTAAATAAATTAGATAAAAGCCCAAGTGACCACTGGACAAACTGATGAGTGGACAGATTGATAAGTAGACGGAATGATGGTTAGATCAGTAGGTCTGACAAATTCAGTTTAGATGGAATACAATGAGACAAATCAAGCATTGGAGATATTGGTATTAGACTAAATGGTGTTTTACCCTGATATTAGGCCTGATAGCCTGACTGACGGAAGTTCTGATATTAAGGGTATTCTCCCCCTCATTCTTTTCTCAGTCCTGTGAAGCCATCTGAGATGGACTGGAGTCAGTACTACCCATCTTCTCTCGTGGATGCCAAGCGCAGAGTAGAGTTCCTGGATGTTGGATGTGGATATGGTGGTTTGTTGGGTAAAACATCATTTCATCATGAATTTCTATTTCATAAAAGTATTGATGTAGGTAAAGTTGGAGGGAACCTTTAAATATTGACGGACCTTGACTTTTTTTTCCAAATGTGGAAAATCTTGCTATTTTGTTACATTTGATTTTTTTAATAGTCATATCATATTTGACAATATTGTATTATGGTTATTTTGGTGTATGGTTGTTTGTTATTGATCATGAAGCTTTTCGGCTCATTTTAAGTATAAAAATGCTGTATGACATAATTATTCTTTTTTGAATAAATATATCCGGCTTGCTAAACAATGATTTTTTTTTACAACTATGAGTAAACAAATGCAATTTGAATTGTTACTCAAATAATAATAATACATTCTTTTAGATGACAGGAATTTAATTATATTGTAATTTTTTTCTTAAAATTAAAAAATCTCATAAATTTTAGCAACATTCCAATTTCATTCTTGTTTACAGTGGCCCTTTCACCGATGTACCCAGAGAGTCTGATGTTAGGAATGGAGATCCGTATCAAGGTGTCAGACTATGTCCAGCAGCGCATTGAGGCCTTGAGACAAAACCATCCCAATTCCTATGGCAATATTGCATGTATTCGCTGCAATGCTATGAAACACCTCCCAAATTTCTTTGAGAAAGGCCAGGTAAGTTATCAACATTTTATATAGAAAACATCTTGATGCTGTTACATAATATTTCCTAAAAGTGAGTAGGAGTTGGTATTATTCAATAAGGGATTTGTATTGTCCCAAGTATTCTAATTGATTTCCCATCATCCCTGTGATTGTCTGATGTTGAGTGGGTGTATCAAATTATATTCAATTACCTTACCCTATTTTGAAATATGCAGTGATTTTATTTTATTCTATTTTCTGCCTGAAATGAATTTGCATAAACATTAATTGTGACTTTATTCATAGAGCATCGTTTTGGAATAATTCAACTCATTGCCTACTTGAACCAGGTGCTTCCTGTATTAAGCCTATGGGAATGAGAGATTTCAGTAGTCAGCGGGTTAACTATTTGCACCTAGCTAGTCTCGGCCGTTGTCACTTTTATCATGAGCTGACATTTTGGTTAGATCCCCACTTCAGGTCTAAATCCTTGAATAGGGAAGACATGTCATCTTGAGAGACATTCATGTTCTTATCATATTATACTTAAATATTTGTTAATTATATGTTTGCATTCCTCCCTCCACCTCTCTGTCCCTCGTTCACTTATGTGAATCATTCTTATTGATAATCCTCTGCATCTCAGAATAGTGTACTAGATCAACAATGCATTATAAATGCTGTATTTATTTATTGTTATTGTTATCATTTCTTCTCTTTTATAAGACCACAAAAGGAATTACGTAGAAAAGTGCTTCAGGACCAATGGTTATCTATGCTAGTGCAAGAGACATATAGTTCAAGAAATGTGGAGTGAACCACTAGTGTAGCCAGGTGGGGAGGGGGGGGGGGCAGACTGCCCCCCTGACAACTTCTGACAAGAAAGAATTGTGCCCCCCCCCCTTGGAAAACTGGACCTTGAAATCTGATCCCCCCCCCCCCAACTGAGCGACTTTTGGAGGGCTGGCGAGAAAAAAAAAAATATCGAATCTCCCTCTAAGCATTTCCCCAAAGTTGACAGCCCTGCATTTTTGTGCCCCCCCCCCCCCCTTTACAAAATCCTGGATATGCCACTGGAGTGACCCTTTGTTATACATCAATATGCTATTAGTCTATAGAGGACCCCCTATACTATTCTGTGTTTTATACAGATCTGTGTGTTTGGCCTACGGAAGGTGCATACATTGTTTGCAGGCAAGCCATGAATCCGATGACTGGGGTAATAATATGTCTGTAAAGCGCTTAGAGATATCGTAAATGTATGAGCCGTTATATAGATCCAGAATATTATTATGATTATTACTTATTATAGACCACTGCTGTTAATCTAAATCTAGTGTGGCAATTCTGGAAATGTTTTTGAGATATTCTGTAATACATAAATATACTAACTGAGAACAGTTTGTGCTATTGCCTTTTTTGTTTGTTTGTGTGTGTATTTGTTTGTAGCTGAAGAAGTTGTTCTTCCTCTTCCCTGACCCTCACTTCAAGAAGACCAAACACAAATGGAGAATCATTAGCCCAACTCTCATCGCAGAATATGCCTATGTTCTAAGAGAAGGGGTAAGGACAGTATCCTTTTTCTTTTGTCAACTGTTTCCAATTCCATGAGTGCACTTTCTTCTTGTCATTTCAGATTTTTGGCATATGATTTGGTTCTGAATATGAATGCAATGATAATTAATGCTGTTTATGCAGCTATAAAGAGACAAACATGTATTCATTCATACATATTCTTTTATATAAGATGTGAGTATCGTTTCATTTACAGCAAACAGTACTGATATACCAGTATACTAGTTTTGATTACATTCCCTTTTTTCACAGCTTTCCAGCTTTAAATTTTTAAGGTCTGTATGCATTGGCACCCTATTTGTATTCTGAAATTTGAGGGGCCTGGAGTTTTGGGTCCATGTGCACCAGAAACGTTAGGGGTCCATATGCACTGGACCCCTGTAAATACTAAGCCCTGTATAAACCAATATTATTATCATCATTATTATTATTCAATTTGACTTTGTTATTAGGGTCTGGTATATACTATTACTGATGTAAAGGAGATGCATGAATGGATGTCACGTCACTTTGAGGAGCATCCTTTATTCCAGAGATTATCAGATGAAGAGATGGTGAGTAGCCTTCATACCATGCAGTCCAGGAGTAGTTTGCGGGCTCAGGCCCATGTCAGTCGTAATACGTAACAGAGTGTCTGAACTGTAAGATTATGTAGACTGTACAGTTTATTGCACTCTTCAGACCTAAGAGTAATACTGAAGGTTCTTATGTACACAGCCAGAGTCTGCCAAGTTAGGATTGGTTCAACTTTCAAGTCTTGTACCTGAGAGTCCAGGAGGTTGATCTTGGGCGCACTGAAGCTTCCTATAGTCAGATCCAGGTTGCCGATCCAGAGTCTGAGTTTGAATTTGTTTAAGATTTATTTTTTATTTGTTTAGTATGGTATGAATAATTGTATAAGATTGTAAAATTGTGTATGATAAAGAAAATGAAGTTAGTTGGATATTTATGTAGGGATAGAATAAGAGATTGTAGACTTAATCTTTATTAGTGAGAATAATGAAGAGATAAAAATGAGTTTATTAAATGTAGATAGGATATTAAGTATAGTAGAGGATTATAGAATATTGATTGGGATGAAAAGAGCAAGTTTCAGACAGCTGGCTCTCTGAAATCAATATTCCAGAGGGGGGGATACCAAAACATTGCAGCCTTTATCCTTCTCTGCCCCTGCCACCCCCAATAACAAGAGGCAAAAGGATGTAGTATTAAAGTAATGACATATCATATTGAAGGGTCCACTACAACGCATTTCACGTAAAATATGATTGAAAGAAATGGATGGTCATGTATTGAACCAAGTCTTTCAACTGTAACATGGACAAGATTTCTCTTATGTCTGATCCTAACCTTTATCTCCTGTTTTGGTTAAAGGGTGGAACAATAAGCCAACCGCTGTAGTCAACAAAAGTCATACAATACATATGGAGCACACATACATGTGAACATATTGTTCACAAATGAAATGGTACATTTTCACCTATAGGCTATTATGTTATAGATATTATAAAAGGAAATGATGGCAAATTTATGAACTTCCTGTCCATTGAAAATCAATAAAAAGAAGGATTAAGCAATTCATGTGATTTTGTCCAAGGCATGGGTTATCTTTTTTTCTTCTATTTCCTCTTACATAACACTATTTACACCTATCATTTAGTTTAACCTTTTGAGGTGAAAGCAAGGGGAAAAAAGAAAAAGAAGATCTGTAAAACCTACTTTGCTGAAAATGTATGTTCCAGGCCAAGAGATGGCGCTAGAGCATCAAAGCTCTGAATCAAACCAAAAAAGAAACATCAACATTAAAAGTACACGGAAAGAGAGTGGCCAGAAAGAGAAAACAACCTACGGAAAGATTTGAATAAACATGTGTCTGCCACTGTGATACATAAACTCTATGTTTCCTGCTTTTATCAGGGTCTTTGTAAATTCCCAATTTAAGATGAATAAAAGGACTCATTACAAAGACTAAACAGGAAAAATACAATCAATGTAATCTCATCCAAAACTTCCTCTGCAACTTCTCTCTAGATAGTGTGAATTGGTTGTGATATTGGATGTGCGACACATGCTCCAGAGACAATTGCTCCACAGTCAGTTTACTTACCAAATTCTTAAAGCTCATGTACAGTGTTGGTAGCAAAAAGGATATTGGAAAGAAATGTGTTAAATATAGTCTCCTGTTGTTCTCCTTGTATCAAAAAATGTTTGTAAGAGATCATTTGGTATTCCATCTATGATTTCCGGTGAATTTCAGTGTCCGTAAGGAATGCTAGATCACTGCCATATATGCTAGGACCTTTCCACCCATAGAGACGGCATGTGTGTCACTGTGTGTAGCTACTCATTGGTTTTACATTACCTTTAACTGCAACCCTGGACCAAGCACTATACCTAAACATAACCCTTACCCTAATCCAAACCTAAAACCAGCCCTACATTTTAGACAAAATAAAGCCCACAGCAATAGTTGCTGGAGCATATGCCAGAGCAAGCACCCTGATATTGTGTTCAGAATAAATCTGCAGACTGATTTAACTCTAAAGAATGCCTGGTAATTTTAGTTGTCTCAGAGTGAGTGTTGGGTAGTTTGCCCCCCCCCCCCCCCCCTCCCCCTTGGGTCTTGTCGTAGAGTGACGAAAAAGTATGATACCTGGTACGTAGATGGAACATCAATGAATAAATTCTCCAAAAAGTTTCATATTTATTTCTTAAATGGTTTAAAAATCATTGCTAATTGATTATTCATGTACATGTATTCACTTTTTACCATTCTGCATTGTGTACGATATACATATGTATATGAAGAAATGTCTAATTTGGCCAGCAAGTTTTGACACTGCAGTGACCAAAATTTTCTGTTTGTAATTTGGTAGCCAAAGAAGCCTACATAGGTGAGTAAGAATGGAGTTAATGAAATACCAACAATTGCAGCAAATGTAATTTTAATCAAAATTTTATTCATTATGCTTTTTCTTCTCTTCATGTATTTGTAGAACATGGACCCAGTTGTCAAGACTCTCTACGAGAGCACCGAAGAGGGTCAGAAGGTTACAAGAAACAGTGGAGAGAAATTCCCTGCCATCTTCAGGCGGATTCCAGACCCTTGGGCTGCAGCTACATAGCAGAAGATAGCAGATGATTTATCAAGGTGCAAGACGTCAAGTTGCATTGTATCTGGACTTTTAGTAATGCCATTTGAATGAATGAAGAGAAGGAAATAACATGAATCCACACAGAGGTGTGATTTTCTTCATCAGACAACACAGAATCATGTTTTCAGTCTGGTGGGCTTAGTAAGGATGCTCTGACATCTGCTCTGGCGACAAGTCCTCCAGGGGGGCGTTTCATCACGTGTCTTGTCAGTGATTTTTACGAACAAATTTGCTCTCATCCAATTAGATGCAAGGATTTCAGTAGCTTATAACAGTTATTACAACTTGTCATTGATGACAAGTTTCGTGAAACAGGGCCCAGGCTTTATTTCTTCAAATATATAGGGTTAGGGTTGGAAAATAGTTATGGGTTAAGTTTAGGGTTGGCTATATAATCTATAGTCAGGGTTGAAATCAAGAATTTGGTTAATGTAGGATTTTGATCACAGAGCAGTTGTTGCAAGAGCATGTGTGGTGCAACTGCTGCATCATGGCTGGACTTTTAGTGAAGCCTTTTGAATGAATGAAGAGAAAGAAATAGCATGGATCCTTGTAGAGATACGACCTAGATCATCAGAAAACTTGAATCATTAGTTCTATAACTATGACACACCCAAAAGTCATTACTTGTGACCAGTGGTGGAGATTTGTTACGCAATTCTATTCATCAGGGGGAACAACCTATTTTTACACCCCCCCCCCCCCCCCCGATGAAAGGAATTGCCTGCATATTTCAGCCCATGCTTGTGACAATATCAATGTCTGTAGTTCAGACACGTTCCTCAGACGTGTACAAGAAATTTCAATAGGACTAGGTATGAAACTTTAAAATGTTATTTATATCTCATTGAGATCCCGAATATATGTGAATATCAATACTGAAATGGCATGATATTTTAAGCCTAAAAAGGGCTGGGGATTACAGAATCCACTGCCACCCTGGACGCACGGCGCGATATGTTCAAGGATAATTTTTTTTTTGGGGGGGGGCTGCAAGTTTTCGTGACTTTGTCTCCTAGAGTCCTACGCATCTCTTGATACCAAATTTATAAAATTTCGACCAACAGGGGGTGGAATCCATCCCCCTCCCCTCAAAATATGCTGGCCTTTAAGGTTAAGCCTTTCAGTAACACAATCAGCTACCAGTCAGTATCCAGTATCACTACAGTTTGGGTGTTTTTATTAGGTGTTAAAACACCCCCCCCCCCCCCTTTAGGTAATAAAATCATCCCCCTTTAGAAATGAAGCAAAAGCTTATTTTTGACGCCAACCTTTTTTTTTTTTTTTTTGCTTGTCACAGAGAATAGAGTAAAAAGAGAACACACAAATGCTGATAAGCTTCTTTTTTTTTTTTTTTTTGCTTGTCACAGAATTTTGGAGTCAAAGGACACCTTTAAAAATCCTGGGTGCGCTACTGCTCTCATCTATTGCTAACTTATTTTTTGTGCCAAGTATACTAAAAATATGAAAGGTGTTTAATTTGACCCCATGGCTTTAGCTAGTGGTGAACCATGATGACAAATGAGTCCATGATTTAAGGTAAAAGAAAGATTGTCAAGGCAGTTTGATTCTCTTCTTTTCAATCTTTCATTACTTGCATGGTTAATACAATGTTTCCATGTTAACCTTGTTGTGAACACCTTTATGTAGTATTTGTACATGTATTTTTTTTCTTGTGAATTTAATTTTGACATGGCAATAAATGTTTTATTCCTGAATATTCTTAATCAGTAATCTTTTTGGTGGCGTTGTAGTTATAAATGATCTGTACGAGCATGTTTGGATGTTATGTCACGAATGTTTCAGAGATCAAATATCTAATGTTACTTTGAAATTGTTATTTTTGAGTTAAGAATAATAATAATGATAATAATACATATGATTTATAATGTGCCAAATCCACTCTGTAGAGTGCTCTAGGCGCAATGTAGAATAAAGAAGGACATAAGAGAGTAGAAAGACAAGAGAAGAATGTAATAATCAATGGGAAGCATTGAACAAGTAAGTTTTTAGACTGCTTTTGAATGAATCTGGAGAATTGCAACTTCTAATGACTGTAGGTAGATTATTCCATAGCACAGGACCAGCGTGGGAAAAAGCTCATGATTCATGAGAAATGTATATGTCTCCAGGGCTGTGGATTTCAGGCATCGTTATAATTTGAGCGGTCCTGTTGATACATGTAAGAATACCGATTCTATTAAAGTGCAACTTTTTGATGGAGTGTAGGTGTTGCCAAATTCATGGCATAGAGGATGAAGTATAATGACACTTTGGATTATTTGGAGAGTCACATAATATGGGCATTTGATCTCAATATGAAATTATTTTATTTTTTGTATTTATAAGGAAATACACTAATGTGCACATCTTATTTTTGTTCATTTGATTTTTTATTGTTTTTTTAAATTTGTATGTTTGTTTTGTTGTTTTTTTTGTTGTTTTTTTTTTTTTGGGGGGGGAGTAGTTTTCTTGCAAATAATTTCCTTTGATATTTCTTTTGAGTGATGTGATATTGAAACAAAATGTATCAATCATTGGGGGTGGGGGGTATAGTAATGTGGGATCATCCAAAAGATAATACTCTTAGAACAAAGAAAGGACTCTAAATAAAATTCTTTCGAACAGAACGGACTGAATTAACGTAGAGTTTTGAGGTATTAGAAAGGAACATAAAACATGAATAAGCTATTATCGTCCCGGTGACAATAAAAAGAGAGCTAGATTTGGAAAGAGAGAGGGAGAAATACATGTAGAGTGATAGAGAGAGCTTGATGGAATGTGGGTAGTATACATGTGTAGTAGACCGAGAAGCGAGAGAAAGAAATGGAGAGAATATCAGAATATGAAAAAAATAAGTGAATATTATGTGAGAGGTTGTGCTATTTCTATTTATATACTATGCCATATGTGATGATGAGCTGAATTTATTGCTTTTGTAAAACCTTTTTGAAAATCAACTTCCACGGAGGACAAACACGGAGTGAGCGTAAAGGTATAATCCTATATACAAGTGTTGGATGAGATATTTGAGATTTGCTTTTCTTAGCATAAAATGGAAATTAATTTTAGGGGAAAAGTATACTGCCCTTAAAACTTTGGAATTTATCCTGATATTCTTATGAAAATGCTAAATGAATGAGTTGTTTTTATCTTTCAAAATATATTCCTTTTACAAATAACTGTCTTAAAGACATTTATATATTTGAGCTATAGATTAAAGGGGTAACAGTGCTTGAAACATTTGATCACGCTAAAAAGAATCAATTCAGCTAACTTTAACATAATATAAAATCACAGACCTTTAAAAACACATTGTGTGAAAGAGAAACATGCGTTCGTCTGTTAGGTTTATTGTACAGAGCTATTTCTGTATTTTGTTACAAAGTAATGTTTGCTTTCTAACATAAGTAAAGTCGAGGGTGTTTGCTACGATCGAAATGATCATTTATTTAGTAAAAGAGCATGAAAGGGATCCCACCCTTCATTATGTCTCTAATGCACGTATAGCATGAATAAACGATGCTTTATACTAGAATTGTGGAATTAGCGTTTGGCTCTTGTATCTTGATCTTGTAACGAGGAACAGTAAAATCTTAGACATATTTTAATTTGATAGAAATTGAAATAAACTGATAGGCATTTATCCTTTTAATATATCGTATAAAAATTCACATATTTATTTCATTTTTTCCTATTCAATAGCTATTTAGCTCTTTCGTCTCGTAAAATATATTAAAAGCAAGCAACAGACCGATTATCATCGTAGATCATCAAGATCAAATCCTTGGTGAACGCATTGTACTGCTAAAAGGTTGAAGGGGAGAAACGCGACCGACTTTCATTGTGTAATTAATACAGTATCTTATTTTTTGGACGGGGACTTCCGCTTTTAACACGGCGTCGGTCTATTCCAGCTGTGTATCCAGCATCACGGGGTGGGACTAGCTTACGCTACGCCCTCGCATTTTTAAAGAGCCCCAAATTAAAAAAAAAAAAGAGGTCTTCTAGTTCTAGTGGGTCTACAGTATCCGAAACGCTACAAGCAGACCTTCCGCTGCCCCGACCCCTTCCTTTCCGCTGTCCTGTAATACAGTATCTTATTTTTTGGACGGGGACTTCCGCTTTTAACACGGCGTCGGTCTATTCCAGCTGTGTATCCAGCATCACGGGGTGGAACTAGCTTACGCTACGCCCTCGCATTTTTTAAAGGGCCCCAAATTAAAAAGAAAAAAAAGAGGTCTTCTAGTTCTAGTGGGTCTACAGTATCCGAAACTCTACAAGCAGACCTTCCGCTGCCCCGACCCCTTCCTTTCCGCTGTCCTGACCCCTTCTCTTCCCCGTCGGTCTGAGGACAAGAAAAATCAAGTGAATAACTTTAACAAGACTCAGAAACCGGCGGAGTTTAATATACTAATTAATGACTTGTTATAGCAATTATATACCATAAATTTAAAAAAAATATCCAAAGCATAGGTGCCAGTTAGTAGTCTAGATGTCGAAGAAATACCTGCATATTCTTGAAAGTAGCACTTTTCTGTGTCATGTAATCTTTGAAGCCGTCTTCTGTGATTAAAGTCAACATTAGATTCTTTTAAGTACTATGACAACTAAGCTTTAATTCAAATTCAGAAAATCGGTCAAACATGTAACTTGCGATAGTTGTATATATTTCTTTTTGTCACAATTTATTCATCGAACATGAGATAACTCATGTTCGATGAATTAGCCAAATTGAACATGAGATAACTCTTTTACTAATGAAGCGAAAATATAAACCTGAAAAGAAGAAGAAGAAAAAGATTTAAAATGGATCAGTGCATGATGTTGCAAAGGTGGCAGGGAAACAAACTCTCTCTCAAAAAAAAAAAAAGAAAAAAAAAAAAAAAGAAAAAGAAAAAAAAAAAATGGAGGATAAAACACAGCCACAAAATAGCACTTTTTAATGCCTGCATTTTAGAGAAATAACATAGTTTAACATGTTTAAATTCTCACCAAGGGCCCCAATATCTTGTGTTAGACAGGTTTGTTAAAATTAAGAATTTATGAGTTTGGATTCCGACTCGGATCATGTTCTATTGAAGTTCAAAAATTTCAAACTAAAGAATGGTTGTGTATTATCGAAAGAGAAATTATATTGGTCCAGGTAGATATACTTCTATCTTGCTGGTCCTTATAAAAACTGTAGGGCTATAGTTCAGCCTCGGTTTGGAGGAGTGTACCCAGAAAAGCTTTTTATTTGATATCATAAAATTCACAACAATGACCAACATAATAATAATAATAAGTAATTCTGAATTCATATAGTGCGATTAGTATACAAATTAACGCCTCTGATATTATTACCCCAGTCATCGGATTCATTAAAGGCCAAGTCCACCCTAATGTCAAGTTGATTTGAATAAACAGAGTAAAATTAAACTAGCAAAGCAGTGAAAATTTCATAGAAATCGGATGTAAAATAAGAAAGTTACGGAATTTTGAAGTTTTGCATTGTTTCATAACATGGGCGGTATGCAAATAAGTGAGCCGATGATGTCACATACATGTACTCACTTTTCCTTATGTATTTTATGATATTACAAATATTTCATTTTTCTACTCCAAGAATGTAAAGCGTGGTTTGACTTCTCATGGAAAATATGTAAGAACATCATTACTTTAACATATTTTGATACAAGGGAGAGATTCTTTATTATCACATCTAATATAATGAAATACATAAGGAAAAGTGAGTGTGTGACGTCATCGGCTCACTCATACATGTCATGTCATGTATCAGGGACCGCGGAGCGTTTTTGAAAGTGGGGGGGGGGGGGGCTTCTGATTTTACTCATTAATGACAATTTTCAAGCCCTTTCCCGCCTTTTTTTTAACGTGTCTACTCATAAAAGTGGAGAGGGGCTGCAGCCCCCAGCCCCCCCCCCCCCGTTCCGCGGCCAATGTGTATATCACTCTTTCGTGAAACTATGAAAAAAAATTAAATGCCGTAACTTTCTACTTTACATCCGATTTCTATGAAATTTTCACTGTTAAGCTTGTTTAAGTTTACTCTATTTATCAAAATCAACTTGAAATTAGGGTGGCCTTTAACGTACGCAATATATGCACCATCTATGATCACCACGAATGCATCTTGCCATAACGATCACAATGGCTTGGCATCCTACCAGGTCCCCATTTCTCTCCAGGGTGATGGATGAACTTTACGGTACGCTTATTCTAATTTCAATAGACACAAACATGTACAAATGAGCGTTACTAAAATTGGATAAATTGATGGTAAATTCTGAAATCCACTTGCACGTGGTGAGTTTATCAGTGGGAAATACCATAGGGTGGGAATCCCCCGGCCCTAAAAAAAGAGAGAAAGAAACGGAGACAAATAAGACTTAGCCCACTTATTCAGTGGCGTATTGCTACCGGGGGCTCGGGGCACTTGCTCAATCAAATGTCTAAAAATAAAAAAAGAAAAATAAAAGAAAGAAAGAAAGAAAGAGAGAGAATGATGAAAATGAGACTCTACGACCACTCCTTCACCCTCCCCGAAGCAATGACCCTTTTAATTTGCTTTTCATCCACCGAGTAAGTATCAAAATTCTGTAGATTTCAACTAAGTCTTGGGATGTCATTCATAGGGGGGGGGGGGGGGGGTGGGGTACTCGTTTTTCCGAAGGTTCGTTTTTTTCCGAAGGTCGATACAAATTTTCCCATAGCAGGGGATTTATAATTCCGAACATTTGATGCATTACTCCGAAGGTTCGTTATTCCTAAGGTTCGTAACTCCGAAAATGCAGTAGGGTTTGTAAATTCCGGAAATTAAAAAGGTTCAAATTCCGAAGGTTCGTAATTCCGAAAATGCAATAGAGCCCTACATAACTTTTCTGAATAACGAACCTTCGGAAATATGAACCTTCGGAAAAACGAACCTTCGAAAAACGACATGTAACCCATTCATGATGGCATAAAGTGACCACTCCAATGAGTTTCATTGTACAGAAATCAAATTGTGTTAATAATACGAATGAAAAATATTTTACTTTTGAATAGTGTACAAATATACA